>MVGT01002157.1:0-28107 GCA_002174775.1 Macleaya cordata
CTCCTGTGATGGTTATTGCCTTTTGGTTTCGAAACCAACATGTTTGATTTCGAAACCAAACTTCATCTGAAGATAGATGAAGTTTGGTTTCGAAAGCAAACTGTTTGGCTTCGAAACCAAAATTCATCTGAAGACAGATGAGTTTTGGTTTCGAAACCAACAGTTTTAGTTTCGAAACCAAACTAAGGTTGATTTCGAAACAGACTTTTCCCTATATAAAATAATACCATCAATGCAGTTGGTTTCGAAACCAAACTTCTTGGTTTCGAAACCAACACTGTCCAGATTAAAAATTTATCTTTTAAAACACATTTTATCAAGAGTAAACAGTGTGGGAAACACTCTTAGCAATCTAACCACCTATGGTACTTAGTGTTCTAAGTCACTTACCATCCTAGGATGTCTTCCGGTGGTGAGTTGAGTTCTTCGGAGTCTTTGTAGATTTCTTCTCTTTCAACCGAAGTGAACCGAGACTCACTAGACTCTAACTCAAGTTACATTGACCATCTTGAGTTTACCTTTGACACGAAATTCGACAAACATAAAACATGGACCTTTCAGATATCCCATAGGATTGATGTCTGTATACCCAATCAGTTATCCGATATTTATAGTAATTAGAGGGAACTACTATAAATTAAAAAAATTTCAAACTCATGTTGTTTTAGTATTTCATGCTTAGTAGTTCAATAGTTCTCACTTGTGACACATTCTAAATGTAAACCAATAAATTTGACATAAATCATGTGGACTAGATGCGAATTAGATAACTGTCATTAAATGCAGTAAAGAACTTCATGTACTTTAGACTGTGTATCCAAGATTTACTGAATCCTATTATTACGAGGAACTGATTGGAAAAATGTCATAAGTAGGTGAAAAGTTGATGTTTAAGCGTTATAACACTAACATCGGTACTTTACATTTACTAGTGACATTATGGGAAAGGTTGGGGATCAGAATCGTTCTGTTTGACAGATAACGAAAAGTTATATGAACACTATGAGGTGTAGGAACATCAATTATCAACTGAATGGAAGAATGAGAGAGAGAGAGGGAGGATAGAGATCGACTTGGACAACCTATCTCTTTCACTCTCTTTCTCTCTTTCTCTCTCTCTCTCTCTCCAAATCGATATCTACTCTATCCCACCTTCCTTTCTAAAATTCCATCTATCTTTGTATTTTTCCACCATTCGAAGTTTTATTTTAGTGTATGTTACAGGTTTACTACATATTGATGTTCAACGTCATCGAGAGCTGGACACATGTCCATAAAAAATGAATCCCAAGGTTGGTGTTTTTCACCGTGAGTTTAATTCCAACTTGGTGGACAAGTCTTTCTAAATTTGGTGTCATCTATACATAATAGGTAAGTTTTTAGGAATTTAATGGTCCAATTTATGTTCGGTTAGATCTTACCATTAGGGGTAGATCGACCAAGGCATATATATTAGGTCAACTCTTGAATAATCTAATCAATCTTAAATCATTAAGTTAATCTAAAGGCTAGCATCTCTTGACATTGGTCTTAAAAAATGAAATAATATTGTTAGTAAGGTATTTACAATATATTCAAAATGAGCTAACCAAAAGTAGTTCAACAAATAAATTCAAATTTTGAATTTATTTCCTTACCTAGATACCATTCTTAACTTGGTAGTTATTCTTTGATATTTTAGTCGTTTGAATTTGAAGAAGATTTTCTCATAGGTTATTTTTCAAACCTTCCGTTTATATGAATATCTTCTCAATCAATGTGTACTAACCATATAGACCAATGCATGTCATAATTATATTTTTTTTATATAAGGAATTGCTTAGGTAACAATTATGTGTAATAGGAGAGAGAGAGATGGTCGATTCTCTCTCTTTCTTTTTCCAATGCCTCCCATCATGTGGGGCCCATCACATTATTAAAAAATTGCATGCATTATAATTTATGTGATCCTAACAATATTTTTTAATCATTTTAAGTATTCACATGCATATACAGATGTATATACTTTTAGATATACAAGTATATCACGCCAGCATATTTTCACATAAAATCATAGAAATCGATAGTATTTCTTCAACGTGGGGTCCACTTCCCTCTTCCTACACATGTATTCATAACTCCATCTCAACATAAATATTAATATTTACTATTTAAACACTTGCACAATAAATTTATGCATCCATAAAATCATGTACGTAGGCAAGGGACTCATTAATTCCACTCCTATGGAACTAACATATGGGTTTTTGACACCCAACGTACTAATTAGTCTAGAATTTCAGGACTACTCCCGACCTATGGGCTTGGGCCCATCTTTGGTCCACTCTATAATATGAAGTAAATAAATTCTTGGGTGTTACATCATCACCCCCTCAAAATAATTTCGTCCCGAAATTCAAAATCATTAAAAAGGTAAAGTTAAATCAGTTACCTGAAAACACCTCGGGGTATTTTCCCCGAAACACCAACTCTAGCTCCCATGTTCCCTCTTTAGGGCTATGGTGCTACCATTGGATCTTTACTAGGTGGAGTGTCTTATTCCAAAGTTCTTGTATTTTCGTATCCAAAATACATAAGGGTTTGTCCTCGTATGCGGTGTCCTCACTCAACTGAACTTCTCACCAATCTATAACATATGAAGGATCCGCGTGATATTTTCTAGCATTGAAATATGGAATACATCGTGTACTCTAGTCAATTGTGGCGGTAGGGGCAAGTCGATATGCTACTTCTTCGACTCGATCGAGTATCTCAAATGGTCCAATGTAATGTGGTGACAATTTTCCTCTTTTGCCAAACCTCTTGATTCTAGGTCGTGGGCTGACCCTAAGGAACATACGCTCCCCCACCTGAAATTCAAGTGGTCTCCTTCGGTTATCTGCATCCTAATTTTGTTTATTTTCAGCTGCTATAAGCCTTTCCTTGATCTGCCGGACAATTTCTGTAGTTCGCTGCACAACATCTGGCCTCATTACTCTCTTTTCACTGACCTCGGCCCAGCATAGAGGTGTTCTGCAAGGCCTTCCGTAAAGAGCTTCGTAGGGTGCCATGCCAATGCTGGCTTGATAACTATTATTATATGCGAACTGAATAAACGGTAGTTGGTCGCACCAGCTCCCTTGGAAAGCCATCGCACATGCCCTAAGCATGTCCTCAAGAATCCGTATTGTTCTCTCTAACTGTCCATCTGTCTGCGGGTAATATGCCGTGCTCAAATGGAGTTGCGTACCCATAGCTTCTTAGAAACTCTCCCATAACTTAGATGTAACAATGGATCTCGATCCGACACGATAGACAATGGTAAGCCATGATGTACCACGATTTCCTTCACATACAGAACCCTCAGGGCTGCTATTGTGTCTGTCTATTTAGTGGGAAAAATATGCAAACTTTGTGAGTCTATCCACGATTACTTAGATACTATCAAAGTGCTCTTTGGTTTTGGGTAATCCTTTCACAAGTCTATATTTATGAAATCCCACTTCCATTCGGCAATATCCAGCGGTTTCAGTGGTCCCGTTAGCCTTTGGTGTTCAATCTTTACCTTTTGACGTATGAGGCACGTTGACACACAAAGCCACGTCCCTCTTCATACCTTTCCACCAAAATTATCTCTTCAGATCCTAGTACATCTTGGTACTCTCTGGTGTATAGAAAAGTTAGATTCATGAGCCATTATCAGGATTTCCTTCCTGAGTGCATCTTTATCCGACATACATATTCTTCTCTTGAATAGTATTCTACCGTCATTGCATGTGGTCCATCTTTCTGGTGCATCATTTGCTTGGATTCAAGTTTTTATCTCTTGAAGTGAGGCATCCTGTTTTGTGCCTCTAAGATTTTTCTCATGATGACAAGTTCTGCCACTATATGAGCAAGATATTCCATGTCCATCCCTCTCACTACTTGAAGATCGAAGTCTGCTACTGTTTCCATCATTCTGATAGTTGCCAGAGTTCCGTGACTCTTTCTACTCAGAGCGTCAACCACCACGTTAGCCTTTCCTGGATGGTAGTTCAACGTGAAGTTATAGTCCTACAGGAACTCTAACCATCTCCTCTGATGCAGATTCAGTTCTTTCTACGTAAAAATGTATTTTAGGTTTTTATGGTCTAAAAAGACTTCGAACTTCTCTCCTTACAAGTAGTGCCTCCATAACTTTAGCACAAAAACGACTGCTGCCAACTCAAGATCATGAGTCTCGTAGTTCTTCTTGTGGTTCTTTAGTTATCGCGATGCATATGCTACAACCTTTTCTTTCTACATAAGGACTCCTCCCAGTCCTCCTCATGACGCATCACAATATACTGTATATCCGATTCCTGTCTCTAGGGTCACCAGAATTAGAGTGGTTATTAATCTTATCTTCAATTCTTCAAATGATTTTTCATATTTTGGGTTCAACTTGAACTTGACTTCCTTCCTTGTTAGTTTAGTCAGTGGAGTTGCTATTCTTAAAAAGTTTTCCACGAACCTCTGGTAATACACTGTGAAGCCAAAGAAGCTTTAGATTTCATGAACATTCCTAAGTCTCTCTCATCCGACCACCGCTATTATTTTATCAAACTCCACCGCAATACCCTGCTTCGATATGACATGTCCCAGAAATAGAACTTCGGTCAACCAAAAACTACATTTGCTTTTATTTGCATAGAGCTGGTGTTCTCTGAGAGTCTGTAGAACTATTTTTAGTTATTCCTCGTGTTCTTCCACTGTCTTCGAGTATATCAGTATGTCATCTACAAAGACTACGAAGGGCATTACTAAGAATTCGAAATGACCATAGCGGATCCTGAATGTCGTCTTCTTAATATCTTTCTCCCTCATTCTGAGCTGATGATAGCCCGACCGCAGATCAAAAGTGTTTGGCTCCTTTAAGTTGATCAAAGACGTCTTCAATCCCTGGCAGTGGATATCTATTCTTGATGATCACCTTATTAAGTTGATGGTAATCCACACAAAATCTCACTGATCCATCCTTCTTCTTCACAAATAACACCGGTGCTCCCAATGGTGATGCGTTGGGTCTAATGAACCCCAGTTGTAGTTCTCGTAGTTTCTTGTCTAACTCTTTGAGTTCTTGAGGTGCCATCCGATAAGGTGGAATTTAGATCTCCTTCGTACCTGGTTGAACTTCTATCTCAAACTCGATCTTTCTTGAGGGGGTAGCCCTGGAAGTTCTTCTGGAATCACGTCTTTGTAGTCATCAACTACCCAAATACTTACCCTTACTGGTGCCGGGGTATTTGCTTCCTCCAGGAATGCTAGTAGAGCTCGATGCTGACTAATGAGACATTGCCTGACCATCCCAGTCCTGAGTGGATCGATGAAATTTTCTGTATCTCCAAGGACAGAGATAACATTTGTCCCACTAGAGTAGTAAATGTCACTTTTCTATTAAGACAATCCAGTATGACTCTGTAGGAGGACAACCCGTCCATTCCCAAGATTACATCATACTCAGTCATCTTCATGACAATGAGATCTACCACCAGTTCATAATTGCCCAAAATAATAGGATATTTTTTAAAGACTTTATTCAAGACAATAGTCTGTCCTAAAGGGGATGCTATATGCAACAAATATCCCAAAGGTGTAACTTCTAAACTGAGGGTTACGACAAAATGTACAGATATAAAAGAATATGTTGCACCAGAATCAAAAGTATCTTAGCCCAGGAGCTATAGATAAGAAATCTACCTTCGATATTGGCGACTTCCGCTTTCACCTCGGGAGGTGCCAGATGGTTGATATGACCCTGAATCAATGGTGCCTCCTGTAGCTTTGGTTAATATGGCGGTGCATTGTTCCTTGCTTGGTGTTGTGGACTCCTTTGACCATTATATGGGAAATTATGCTGCTGATTTTGCTTCTGACCCTGAGTTCGGTGGTAGGGTGCTTGTCCCTGATTCTGATGATTCTGTCTTCCATCATGTCTACGAGGTTGTTGTGGGCAGTTCCTTATAATGTGCCCTTCCTGGCCACAATGATAACACTTATATTCGTTATTGCCTGCTGGTTGTTGTCTATTCCCTTGCTAGTTCTGTGTCCGTTGAGCTTGCCTGGGATTTGGCTTGTGCTTTTTCCTCTGGTCACTTCGTTCTTTTTCTTTCTGACTGTTAATCCATTCTGCTTCCACGACCAATGCCATGTCAACAACTCGAGCATAGGTGTCATGGCCAAATGGAACCACTCTCCCTTTGATTACTGCCTTTAGACCTCCCTGAAATTTGCGAGCCTTGAGTAACTCCATTGCGATCATATGCGGGGCATATCGAGACATTTCAGTAAATTTTTTCTCATACTGAGTGACTGTCATGTCTCCTTGAACCAAATTCATGAACTCCATGCTCTTTTGTGCACGTGCAGTTTCTGGAAAGTATCATTGTAGGAAGATTTCCTCAAATTCTGCTGATGTTAAATTTTCCAACTCCCTAGTTTGTGTGATTGGCCCCCACCAATGTTTGGCCTCACCCTCGAACAGGTACACCGCTAATCATACGCGATGTTCTTCCGCCATTCCCAAGGCCGTAAATTTCTTAGTGATGCTTAGCAACTATTCTTCTGTTTTCGATGGGTCTTCCCTTCCCGTGAATTCTTTCAGATGCAATCCTTGGAATTTCTTCAACAGGTGCACTCCATGATGTGACTGTGACTGAGGTGGTTGTCGTGGTTGTTGCTGCTGCTGGGTCATCTCCATATTGTTGGTAATTCTTCCCAGAGCTTCCACAACCCTATCCATTTTTTTCTCCAATCTTTGGGTGCAATCTCGCAACTCCTCTTGTGGTTGGTTCATTTGTGTTCGGTTCACAGCTGAATTTACCTCGTGTGCTTCAGTTACGTTCCTTTGTCCTCTTGCCATTTCTTCTTCACTTATCTCTCTCTCCTTCAGAAGAAGAAGAGACTATTATCTTCTTATTAATAATGCTTCGAATAACTATAGACATACAGTCTATTTATATCATATGTCTTTTAATTGTTTACCCCGCCCCAAAATTAAGAGTTTTGTAAAGTAGTTTGAAACATGAAAAGTGTAACAAGTGTAAAAGACACATATAACCCAAGCCCAATAAGTCTGGAGCCTGGGCTCTGATACCAACTGTAACGAACCGACCCTATAGGGTCCATGACCCATGCCTGGTCCACTAGACCCCAAGCTCAGTCCGTTAAAGAAAAAGGTACAATTTCCTCTTTTTTTTAAAAAAAGAGTCTTGGATATGTTTTTTTTTAAATGCAGAGTTCATTCAATATTCAATCCCCAGAAAATAAGTGTTCTCTTTAAGACTGGTCTTAGCAGATAATTAAAAGCAATGAGAGAAAGTCCATTAAGATCATTCTCTCGTTACACATCACTCTCTATCCTAGAAATTCACACGTAAAAAATCTTGGGGAAAGGTTTTCCCAGAACTCAATATTAGTTCATCAAATAATACTCAAATTCATGTGTTTAAAACCAACACTGACACACTAGATGTAATAATTAAATGGGAAGCATGACTGCCAATAAATACAGACTCATTCTTAAAGAAAATACCTCAACCTTTAACCCATCAATAAGTAAAGGCATTCATGAAATAATCCATAACCAAGTACTTTTAAAAGTCAACCCATTCAAATACGAAATCAATAGTCCTATTCCCTGTCTAAATTGTAATAATAAATAATAGTGTTTTTTCGAAGTAGAATAACCTACTCCATAACTCGTAAGTCTAGTAATACTCCCGCGAATCTACGATCCGCCTGACGTTCCAACTCCTAAATCTGTGGAGAGTAGGAAGGAAAATAACGAGTATAACTCAGTAGGAAGAAATAATAATAACATTAATATTTTATGAGTCTATACTTACACCCAACCCTGTTGAATTCTCGGAAAGAAGAATCCAACTAACTCACCTTCCATATAACATATGCAATGCGGGTAATAATTAACTATACCCGTTACTCTCTGAGCCTCAAATGGCCTGAAAACTCTCTTGGGTATCCCACAAGACAACTTCAAGCCATGTCAAGGTGTGTGTGTTCATGATCATCACCAACATTTGTGACATGTACACCTCATTCCACAATTCTATTACGCTTTTTCACTTATGTGACAGCAACACTTATAACTTCAAATTATTGGGAAAAATATGAAATTTTACACCAAATCTTATATAAATGCATTCCAAGTCCCCACCATCAATACAGGTTAGCATTTGTGTCGTAAAATGCTCCAACTATGATCTGCCGCGCTTTTTAAACTATGTGACAGCAACATATCACAACTTATAACATCAAGAAAACGTAACCAAAACATTCCCACAACATATATATCCATCCCATATCGCAATATAATCATCATCACATGTTATCTTGCATAAATCATCACATAAGCATGAAGGAAAATCATAAGCAACGCTTTATAATAAGCTTACAGCAACACAAAATAACATGTATGTGCATTCAGCAATAGTACATAACCAGAATAGCGTGGTCTTCTTGACAGCTTTATTCTCTTTACAATTTTTAAATCTTACGGCTGTTACGGGTGCCACCCACGATCGTGAAATCGTCTTCTGCGGGGAACCCATCATGGGGTATCACCATAAGGCTGCCTAAAAGGCACGAATCATATAGATTCAATATTTCTCTTGTTTTCTTATTAAATATTTTTCTTATTTCATAAGTGATCATGCACACAACGTGTATTTTCTACACATAAACATGTAATACGTATGCAATCATTATCTTGATATCGACATGCATCGCCATATAAAAATCGGCTAGTCATTATTATACATCATATTCACTTCATCATGCTATTGAAATACAACTTCAAGTCTATGGAAATATATATCCACATCAAGATCGATTTACTTATATACCCTTCATCATGTCATTTAAATAAAACTTCAAATCCATAAAAATATATAACCACATCATGATCGATTTGAACCAAGCATAATAGATAAATATGTACCCATAAGATTATAAGAAGGTTTCATAAATAAACTTAAACCAATTCTCCTCCTACCTTAACCGTGATCTAGTTGGGATTGGGATGATGATCGCTTATTTTTTTTCTTTCCTTTGGTTCTCCTTCTTCATGTCTTCCTTGGCTTAAGTTTAATGGAGGATAATGGTGTGTGAGGTGATGAGATAGTTTAGAGGAGAGGGAAGGGATAGGTTATCTTTAGGTGGTTTTTTTTTCAAACGAATGGAAGAATGAGAGAGAGGGAGGATAGAGATCAACTTGGACAGCCCATCTCTCTATCTCACTCTCCAAATCAATATCTACTCCATCCCACCTTCCTTTCTAAAATCCATCTATCTTTGGTATTTTTCCACCATTCAAAGTGTTATGCTAGTGTGTGTTGCATGTTCACCACATCATGATGTTCAAAGTCATCTAGAGCTAGACACATGTCCATCAATAATGAATCCCAAGGTTGGTGTTTTTCACCATAAGTTTAATTCCAACTTGGTGGGCAAGTCTTTCTAAATTTCGTGTCATCTATACATAATTGGTAAATTTTTTAGAATTTAATGGTCCAATTTATATTCGATTAGATCTTACCATTAGGGGTAGATCGACCAAGGCATATATATTAGGTCAACTTTTGAATCATCTAATCAATCTTAAATCAATAAGTTAATCTAACGTATAGCATCTCTTGACATTGGTCTTAGAAAAGGAAATAATATTGTTAGTAAGGTATTTACAATTATTTCAAAATGAGCTAACCAAAAGTAGTTCAACAAATAAATTTAAATTTTGAATTTATTTCCTTACCTAGATACCATTCTAAACTTGTTAGTTATTCTTTGATATTTTAGTCACATTTTTGAATTTGAAGAAGATTTTCTCATAGGTTGTTTTTTAAACCTTCCATTTATATGAATATCTTCTCAATCAATATGTACTAACCATATAGACCTATGCATGTCATAATTATATTTTTTTTATACAAGGAATTGTTTAGGCAACAATTATGTCTAATAGGAGAGAGAGATGCTCGATTCTATCTTTCTCTTTCCAACGCCTCCCATTATGTGGGGCCTATCACATTATTAAAAACTTGCATGCATTATAATTTATGTGATCCTAACTATATTTTCCAATCATTTTAAGTACTCACACGCATATACATATGTAAATACTTTGAGATACAAATATATATATCATGCCAACATATTTTCACATGAAATCATAAAAATCTATAGTATTTCTTCAACGTGGGGTCCACTTCCCTCTTCCTACACATGTATTCATAATTCCATCTCAACATAATATTAATATTTACTATTTAAACACTTGTACAATAGATTTATGCATGCATAAAATTATGTAGGTAGGCAAGGGACTCGTTAACTCCACCCCTGTGGAATTAACACATGGGTTTTTGACACCCAACATACTGATTAGTCAAGAATTTTAGGAGTAGTCTCGACCCATGGGCTTGGGCCCATCTTTGGTCCACTCCACAATATGAAGGAAATAAATTCTCAGGTGTTACATTTCGGCAGTACCAATTCGGTTTTCAAAAATAATATAAGTTTTTCAAACTAGTTTTTTTTGGCAAGGATAGTACCTCATATAATGAAAAATTTGGGTTTATTTCTTTTCTTTTTGAAATCTTAAAGTTGGTTTTCTTAATAAATCTTAAAGGGAATGTTTTTTAAATTGATAAAAAAAAGGAGGCAAAATGTGGAGGTATTTTCGAGAAGAATGATGAATAAGTCTCCTAGGAGGTAGAATAGATAAAGTTTAATCAGAATGTATGAAGTTAATTTTATTGTGCAGGACAAATATAGAGCATCTAAAAGATAACAGGAAGGATACGTGATGATGGTTCAGCATTAAGAAGCACATGGCATAAAGAGGAGTATCTCGAAAGATGCGTAAAGATGACATGGCATATAATAGCATCTTGAAAGACGCATAAAGATGACGTGACATCGAGGAGCGTCTGGAAAATGCGTAAGAGCATCCTGAAAGTTCGACAAAGCTGACGTGGAAAGGAGAAGTCAAGTGAAATGTAATCTAGATGTCCTATAAATAGAGATCAGAAGTAAATTTTTAGGGGTTAAGTGATGTAAGAGACAAAACTGAGATTTTGTTCAAAAGAGAAAGTTAAAGTTGATTTTTCATTCTTTTTGTTCATCTTCAAACCCTAGAATTGAATCTTCTTTGTTATCTTCCATCAAGATTTAAACTGTTTGAGATGAGAGATCTAACTTGGTAATTAGACCTCTCATAGTTTCGGTGTTTTCGTGATCACCAAATTCCCATTTCCCAAAAATCTTTAAAGGATAATCGGTCCAGTGCTCCAAGAGTGTGTCTGATTCCAACACTTCTATCTAAGTCTTTTCACCTATTCTTTGCACAAGATAGAAGAATTTACCTCGGCTTCCATGGGTGCTTCATTTAAGATAAACTTTATTAATTTCCTTGTACTCCAAAGTTAACATGATTGACATGGTTGAACTCTTCAATGGCCGTAAGGATTCTGCAGAAGTTGCCACTCATATGGCCTGGAGAGTATTGGTAAAAAGCTAATGTTGCCTGCGTCAGGGATGTTAAAGGAAATCGGAGGCCGCATTTGATTTAGCCTTCAGAAATAGAAATTTCTCCTTCTTTTGTTGCTTCACCGAGTTCCGTTCGGAATTTTATCTTGATGGTTGTCGGACCTTAAGGACTGGATTCAAAACCACTCAGGCTGGTTTCGAAATAGACCCTCTCGGGTTTGTTCACATTTTACCTGAGAGTATGGCTTTTGAAATCAGGAAAGTCTGATTTCGAAACTAGTAAGATTTTCCCTGCTGGTTTCGAAACCAAACCATTTCGGTTTTAAAATCGTGTTCTGGGTTTTGCAAAATTGTTGCTATTTTGTGACTTTTGCATTTTGGAAGTTACCAAACTGACTTTGAAAGTGATTCAAACTTACTATAGGATTATAGTTCGACCAAAACCCTATATATATTGATTGTTTTACATAAAAACATGATAAATATTGATAGAGAGAAAATCAACACATAACTAAGAGACCTCTCAACTCGAATTTCTAGGGTTTCTAGTTTTAGAGTCAAGTTTTAATCAATTGATGAACTGAATTCTGATCTATTGATTAGATTGACTATGTGTTAAGTGATACATAAATCTTTCCATCATCTTTACACATAAAACCTTGTGTTTTCATCGGTGGAGTTTCGGTGAGTGGTGATTCACTTGTGGATTCAAGTGAAGGTGTTTTTGTTCATGGAGTTTGAGTGGGTACAAGTTGCGGGACTTGGTGTATTTCCAAGTTGGAGACGCTTCGTTGATTGACTAAGGAGCGGTTTGTGGATTTAGATCGTGAGAAGGCAACATCGGCTATTTAGAGCATGGAGTTTGTGTCTGTCAGTGGGTAACAGTATAATACTTCGTTTAATTCTTAGTGGATACTTGGCTGGACTAGGTCCCAGGATTTTTCTTCGCTAACAAAAACCTCTTGTGTTAAATTTTTATTTTACAAGAGATTGAAATGTTCGGTTCTAATTCTTAATTCTGCACATTAAGAATCAAATAAGTCAATACTCTTTGTAGAGATATTCTGTTAGTGACTTAGTTTAATTCCCTAGATGTTTTATTAGGTGATAGTTTGATCTCTAAGCTTTGCTACGAAGTAAAACGGTTAATTAAAATAACCGTAGGACAAATTTCACACTTTGAATGATACTATCGCAGCGCGGGGGCAACCTTTGCTTCTGTTGCCAGAGCGTAGAGCACAGGTGGAGGCGGAACTGGCTGGTTTGAGGGCGAAGGTAGAAGCTTTAGAGAAGGAGTTGGCTGCTATTGACAATCTTGTTCCTGCATAGCAACTCGCGTTTGATGTGGGCAAACAAGCCAGGGCGATTTTTTAGAGTTTTTAGAGGTTGATTGTCTTTGCTGGGGCATTAGACGATTAGTCTTGGGGGGTTTTGGGGTGTGATTTGTATGGAAGTTGAATGACTTGGGGTATTTTTTATTTTCTTTTATTTTGACTAGACATGTGGGTCCCCTTTTATATTCAATCCCCGTTTTAATTGCAGTCGTTTTTTTAAATCTTGCCTCTTGATTCTTTGTGCCATCGTTTGTGTTTCCCAAAGTGGATTTGTCGGGCACGTTGTTTGAGTTTGACGCGCTTAATTGCTGTGAAACCATCTGTTGGCTTCTATAAATAGGGTGCATAGGGACTCCCTGTGCAAATCTCTTTTCCCCCCTTTGTTGTGAGAGATGACATACTTCTTTTTTGCCAAGTGTCAAAACTTTCATCTGCTTCTTTTCTTTTCCTGCACCGAGTCTGGTCGGTGGAGTTTGGAGAGTTAGAGCATGGTCTTGGTGTTCTGGACACTAGTAATTTCTTTGGATTTTATGATTTTGCCTCAAAGGTGGTGAAGGATATTATGATCCCGCCTCATCCTCGGTGGCACCTGGTTGCTGGTGAAGCCAGCATTAGTATCCAAGTCTGTCGGGGTCTCAAGTCCGAGTGCGCTGTTACGGCGAAGTTTTGGGGTTTGTTCTGGTCCAAATTTTCCCTGGAGGATAGAGGTGGTAGTGGTGGAGGTCGTGTCCTTGCCACTCACTTATCCTCTTTTCTCTGTTCGGGGTTCGGACCCTTGTGTTGGCTTGCTTTCCTGGAGGGACCTATTACTAACAGGTGGGCGAACTTCCCTAAGCCTGTTGCGAGGTCTTCCTCGCCTTTGGGGCCAACGTTGAGATGGTGGAGAGAGGTTGCGTGCTGCTCGGTATTGTCCCTGTCTGGGGTGAGCAGCACGCCGAGGTCTCTCTCGGTGTTCTCCCAACCTGCTGGAGGAAGATAGGGAGAAAAGGCTAGACTTACAGCTTATCGTTCCTTCAGCGGAGGTAAGCAGCTTGGGCTTTTTCTGGGACAACCTTGTTTGCTGCTGTATGTACAGTCTCCTCCAGTTAATTATGTTTCAAGTTGATTTTCAAGGCGTCAATCAGAGGCAACAGTAGATGAAGCCTTTAGACTGAAAGTTTGTACTTTGCGAGTCTGGGTGTCTTGTTTCTATTGTTTGTACCGAGCTTGCTGCTCTTAGACTAAAAGTTTGTACTTTTCTGGTCCTTTTGCTTTGTATTTTTGAATCATGGAATAAAAGCTCGTGCTTCGTTAACAATTTGTCGATTCAATTGATTCTAATTTGTCTTGTATTTGATTTGCATAGTTTGAAAACTTCTGTGAAGCCTTTGGTACTGAGAGCGGGTCTCAGCCAAGTTGCTTTTTAAGCTAAAGGTAGTCCTCAATAAGAGGCAGGTCTTGATATAAGCATAGTTTTTAGGTAAAGTCTTTGGCACTGAGAGCGGGTCTCAAGCAAAGTTGCACTTCAGGTAAGCGTAGACCTTTTTGAAAAGCAGACAGTAGTAGGTTTTTTGTTTTGGTCGTCTTTGGTATTGAGAGCGGGTCTCAGGCAAAGTTACACTTCGGGTGAAAGTAGACCTTACTAGAAGGCGGTCCTCAAGAAGAGGCGAGTCTTAGTTTGAGTAGTCTTTGGGTGAAGCCTTTGGTACTGAGTGCAGGTCTCATGCCAAGTTGTTCTTCAGGCTAAAGTAGACTTTATTTCGAGGCGATCCTCAAAAAGAGGTGAGTCTTGATGGGAGTAGTCTTTGGGTGAAGCCTTTAGTACTGAGAGCGAGTCTCAGGCCAAGTTGCTCTTCAAGCCAAAGTAGACCCTATTAGAAGGTGGTTCTCATTGGGTTTTTGGTGAAGTCTTCGGCACTGAGAGCGGATCTCAGGCGAAGTTGCACTTCAGTTAAAGGTAGAGGGACTGGGGACCTTACTGGGAGGTGAAATTTGTGGTTTAGGTGTAACACCCGAAAAAGAAAATTGGACTTGGGCGTGGACCCATGGGGCCACAAACCAAGCCCATGCATGTTGCCTTGGGTTAAGAAAACCCGACTTCTTGTGGGTATAGATGACACCATATGCACACACCATGCATGTGACATTATCCTTTTGGAAATTTTTATATTTTAAGCTAATTGGATGGGTAATATCCTAGATATGGAATAAAAATATCTAAGGAAATTATTTAGGGGATTCCACTCAATGTGGGAATCGTGGAATATAAGGGAGAGGGAGAGAAAAATTCTCCCACTCCAAAAACGTGGAGAATGTGAGAGAAAGAGAGAGAGGGTTGGTTGGGTTCTAAATTAGTTAGTTATCCTTTTAGGGTTATGTGGACCTTAGGATTAGAAAGATCAAGGACTCACAATGGTTAGGGATTCAAATCAAATCTTACCAAATCTTATCTTGAGGGAGTAACCAAAAAAAACGTGGGAGAGTATCTCACACGATCTCATTCTCTCCCCCAAATATCACACACGATTTTCTCCCTCCCATTCTCTCTAGTTATCTAGCAAAAAGATTTTATTCTCTCTTTTGTTTTCAAACAAGCAATATCAACCATTAAATTAGAAATTCGCAATAAAAATTTAGATCAATTTTTAGGAGGTCAAAACTCACCTAATAAGTGTTTTTATGCGTCTAAAATGCCCCTAAAGGTGTTAGGTACCTTAGGGCATGATTTTCTAGGGTTTTGAGGGCTTTTCGGACCTTTTGTAATGAGTTAATTACACCCTTTTGTCAAAAAACGAGATTCACTTCTAATCTCATGATTTTTCATCCCAAAACACAACAAAAAAAAGGAAGAAAACCTAGTCGTCCCCTCCACCTTGCCACCTAAGAGAAAGAAAAAAAGAAGAAGGAGAAGGTGAAGAGGCTGACCAGCACCCTTCCTCCATCTATCCACCATTTTTCTTCCCTCAAAAACCTCCTAAAATTACACCAAATCATTCGCAAAACCTAGATTTAAAAGGTAGAGCAAGGAAACGCGAGTTCTAGAGCGTAGGGAGGATCGAAGGGAGGCGTAACAGGTAGGGGGTTCGAACCTTTCTGGTTCATTTCTGTTTTATCATGATTTCTTTTTGATGTTATGCTGTGTTTTTTTTAAAAAAAAAATAGTAGATCCGATGGAAGAGAAATAGGTTCAAAGAGGGATCTGAAATCCTGCTCTGTTTACTGATAAAGGTACTCAATTTTGCTGATATCATTATGATGATGTTGTTATCGATTTAAACTGCTTTTAAATCGAATATATATATATGGCTCTGATAGCCGGGCTCTGATAGCCGACCACAAAATGTGGATTCCCGCGGAAGGCAGTTCTGATAACTGAAGGATTCTGGTAACCTTAAACATAAATAAAATAAAATATTTAGGTAATTATGATGATGTATGTTGAAATCATATTGTGCTGATATTGTAATCATTTTCTTAAAAACAAAAAAAAAACGTATTCATGTGAGAGTCGACCACGCTTTTGGCCATGCAGAATTCACACTACAGGATGTGAAAGGCCACAGTTGGGATCTGTTCAGCAACGCCTTCTCTGTCATAGCGTTGCATTTTACTGATTTTGTGTCACAGCAACACGTAAGTTAGCGTGCTGTGACCAAAACCTTATTCTAGTCACGCGTTGGGTAAGGGAAGCGTGGCGATTTATTATTTGTATTGTGTGTGCTTACTTTCAACCATTTTTTTTAAATAATTGATTTTATTATTTTATTATTTTATTATTTTATTATTTTTATTCTCCTACTGGGCTTAGCTCACCCCACGATCCATTATCCCCACAGAGACATAGGTCATCGTCGGGGAGTAGGTACGCAGGTAGTGAGGAGAACGCCGATTCGAGAAGGGAATCTTGAGTAGGTGATCGTTTGATTTAGTGAACACTTAATTAATTATTATCACATGGTACAGGGATTATTTGACTTTCCAGTTCGTTTAAATTTATGTTCATGGTATGTTGATGGTTTAACTAGGTAAAGTTTTATCAGATGAACTGTGTTCTTTTTCTGAACTTGATTATATAAAGTGGTGATTTCTCCTATTTTATGAGTGGCATTCAGTCCCGACTAGCCTTTAAATGATCATAAGAGGTAGGGGTGTTCATAGTTTAATTTCTTAAATTTTGGAAGTCTTTTGATTAGGTTTACAAATTTTCAAAATGAGACTATGCGTTCGAAAATTATGTATTCAAATCAGGTCACCCAAGTTTACGTCGATTTCTGAACCTAATGGTTGAGAACCGGTTCTAGGTTAAAATACAAAAGTTCTAGATCTTTTTCTCTATTTTCCAGAACAGTAAGTAGATCTGAATTCGGACATAAAATGAGTTTACTAGAAATTTTTACCGAACCATGTTAGATCTGCCTGACATATATAAATCTTAGTTTTTGGGTTATTTTATGTCAGTATTTGTTTAATAAAAATATTTAAAAAATGTTATGTGTACATGACATCTTTATGGTCATTTCAAGATAGAGATTTTACCTTTTGAATTTAAAATGAGATTCGGATGATTTTACAAGTCCAATTAGGCCTGTTGCCATTTTAAAAAAAAAAATCTACGTGTTTGACCTCATCAAGACCTATCCATGGTTTAATTTAGTCGGTTACTTTTAGTTATACTAAAACCCCTAGACTTGGATCTTTATGACCCAATGGGTCATCGGTATTCGAATTTCGGGCATTACAATTTTGGTATCGGAGCCTAGGTCCAGATTTACTGGGCTTGGGTGTTTTAAAATTTCTTGTTTTGGCGTCTTAAAAAAAAAGAATTATGAAGTTGATTATTATTTTTACTTGTTTTCCTTTTTGGGGTAAGGGTAAACAACTAAATGCCATATATATAAACTTGATGTGTGTACTAGTCATTAAACTAAGATGGCCACGTGGTGCAATATAGTTATATCTTCTAATGATATGATATTCGAACCATCATCGCGTAGGTTAAGTGGTGAACTCAAGGTAACCACGCAAAACCCAGAAATATGGAAATCAACCCACATGAGAAGGAACAACAATCGCGGAAAGGATTACAGACTCAAACCCATCAGAGGGAAGATGAGCTGGATAAATTTCTGACTGCATGGGGAAATGTGTTAGAGAATTGCGAAGGATGGGTAAGAGAGGCATCAAGCACCCATTTCGTAAAGTGGGAAGATGGAAATGACCCGAAGTTCATGACGTTTTAGTTGAAGCGAAAAAGGGATTCGAAGGAGTCAAAACGAGAGTTGAAGCTCTTAGCCTACCAAACAGGCACGAAGGATTCTCTAAGTGTCAAACTTTCAGGATATATGGCAAAGCTAGCAAAGTACTAGAGGGGAGGACACCTGAGAAAATTCAACCAGAACAGGGAACGAATCCGGTTACAGAGAGAAATATGAGTATGAATTCACTATTCCAAGCATTAAGGTAACAGAAATTGGGGGTCCAAGGACGGTCTATCGAGGGATGAAACTAGTGAGGAGAAATCCACGATGTGATAAGTTTATTCTACAAAATTATCGTTTAATAGATTGGAAGAGTAGGAAACATAGTGGAGGTGCTGTAGAAGAGAAAAAGAAGAGAACCCCTAAAGGACATTATGTGAAGGGTAGGATAAACAGTTTTAGGATGAACCCTATAAATGTTTTTAATCGAAAGTTAGAGTCATCATCGGATGACGAAGAGGGAGGATTGATGTTTAGATCCCTCACCATTGTTCCCTTAGAGAATGATGGAGATAGCACCATAAGTGAAGATGATAATGAGATAAATGGAGCAGAAGATGATATAAATGATGAAGAAGAAGTGGAGGAAGAGACCATTGAAGTCGATGATAGCCAGAGTGTTAGTAAAAACCAAATTCAGACTGAAGAGGAGGGAAATAAAAATAGAGGTGAAGTAGAGACTGATGTGGAATTAGAATGTATTTATCCAACTTTAGATGAGCAGGAACCATCGGAGGATGAGAACTACGACCCTAGTGAGGAATCAGAATGTGAGCCCGAGGGTAGGCACTCAACTCAAGGTGAGCAGGAATCCTCGGAGGATGAGAACTATGATCCCAGTGAGGAATCAGAATGGGATGAACGGTCAGAGGGTTCGAGAAAAGAGTTCGAATGGAAGGGGAGCAACCGAGCGAACATGAACACGGAGGAACCTGTGATTCAGGGAAGTGAGAGAGTAACACGAGAGTTCGAAGACAAAACTGAACGTCAGAAGAGGAAAATACATCGGCACTGCGGGAAAATATAAAATTAGGAAGGAAGCATCGCAGACTGAGTGCGAGAACTTACAAGCAAAAACTTCAACAAAGATTCAAAATCACAGAAATAGGTTAAACTGAGGCAAGAAGGGTGCAGATCATAGAAGGAAGGTCGTGAAGGACTGAAAAAAAAACATGAGTGTGTCAAGTTGGGCATTGATAATCGTAGATTTAATTTTTTTTCTTTTTGCTGGTTATGTGCTTTTACTTGAATCAACAAGACTCAGGAGATTGCTTTTGATTGAGAATCAATAGGGAAAAACCTTATAACAGTTTTAATGCAAATCTATTGCTAAGGAATGTAGCTATGTTTGATTAATTGAACAAATGATGAAATGACCTTACGTGGTATATCTACACACACTTCCTATTGTTTTGTTAGGCTATGCAAGTAATTGCTCACCCATACCAGAATGTAGGAAAACATATAGCGAACGCTTCGATGTTGGGTGTCACTGATAAGTAGGATTTTATGACAATAATGTGTTGAAAGATGTTCTAATTTTAACATCTCAAGAATCATAATCCACGGAAACTAAAATTGTGGAAATGAATTAGTTTTGTCTAACAGTACCCTTGATTCATCCGTGACTTAAGTGCTTAGAATGTAGTGAGTGAAGGTTGAGTAAATAAATTCTAGCTATATCCTTGCAAAAATGTGTATACACATGCATGTATATAAACACCAATAGTCGCATGTGGATTAGTGAAAAATGGAAGTAATTATAAATTATGTTTGTGTGGAAACCACACCACTTGAGTAGGATAACTACAATCCACTACTTGAACTCATTTAGGGGGTAATAAACAATTACACCTAGCACATGAAGTCTATAAATTAAGATCAGAGAATCTAGCGCCAAGATGAGGCAAAGAAAGAAAAAAAGGAGTTGAATAACTATCATAAATTTTGGTTGTGGAAGTACGATAGTTAGTGTTGAATTTAGTAATAAATTTAGCAAACAAATAAATGCAAGGTTGTGGTACAACATGATGCACTAAAAAAAAAATTTAGTAACTCAATGTACGTAAGCGAGCTATGAGGGAAGAGCTATCACATAAGAAACATTGTTTAGATTGAACACCCAAGACAGAATAAAACGTGATGAGTAACCACATGAGGCGAGGTTCAAGTGTCGTAAGTTTATAATTACAGGAAACTAAAACGAGGATAACTGCGACAAAATCTTGAGGAAGTTGTGAAATGCAGAGTTAGGTCACTAAAGGTAACAATTGGAAGTACGTTGATGAATGTTGAATTAACTTGTTGCAAAAAAAAAAAAGTTGCTTGGTGTAAATGTTGTGTGATTACCATGTGAAACATGGTCGAATTTTGATTTATCATAAAATCTAATGTGTGTTAATGTTCTAATATGAACAAAGAGGAAATGTCATAAATGACGTCGTGATGAACAATTATGGTTTGATTAGCCCTGATGGCTCTCCCACAAAATGTGGCTTCCCGCAGAAGTATTTTCTCGCGGAAGGCGGTTCTGACAACCGTAGATGGCTCGCTGGACTCGTAATAAGAGAAAATTAAAAACAAAAAGTGTTCTGATCGAAGAAGGACATGACGGTTTAGTGTCTACTGTATGATTGAATTTCGAGGATGAAATTTTTTTAGGGGGAAATGATGTATCACCTGAAAAAAAAAATTTGGACTTGGGCATGGACCCATGGGGCCACAAACTAGGCCCATGCGTGTTGCCTTGGGTTAAGAAAACCCGACTTCTTGTGGGTATAGATGACGCCACATGCGCACACCATGCATGTGACATAATCTTTTTGGAAATTTTTATATTTTAAGCTAATTGGATGGGTAATATCCTAGATATGGAATGAAAATATCTAAGGAAATTATTTAGGGGATTCCACTCAATGTGGGAATAGTGGAATATAAGGGAGAGTGAGAGAAAAATTCTCCCACTCCAAAAATGTGGAGAATATGAGAGAAAGAGAGAGAGAGTTGGTTGGGTTCTAAATTAGTTAGTTATCCTTTTAGGATTATGTGGACCTTAGGATTAGAAAGATCAAGTACTCACAATGGTTAGGGATTCAAATCAAATCTTACCAAATCTTATCTTGAGGGAGTAACCACAAAAAAACATGGGAGAGTATCTCACACGATCTCATTCTCTCCCCCAAATATCACACACGATTTTCTCCCTCCCATTCTCTCTAGATATCTAACAAAAAGATTTTATTCTCCCTTTTGTTTTCAACCAAGCAATATCAACCATTAAATTAGAAATTCGCAATAAAAATTTAGATCAATTTTTAGGAGGTAAAAACTCACCTAATAAGTATTTTTATGTGTCCAAAATGCCCCTAAAGATGTTAGGTACCTTAGAGTATGATTTTCTAGGGTTTTAAGGGCTTTTCGGACCTTTCGTAATGAGTTAATTACACCCATTTGTCAAAAAACGAGATTTACTTCTAATCTCATGATTTTTCATCCCAAAACACAACAAAAAAAGGAAGAAAACCTAGTCGTCCCCTCCACCTTACCACCTAAGAGAAAGAAAAAAAAAAAAGAGAAGGAGAAGAGGCCGACTAGCACCATTCCTCCATCTATCCACCATTTTTCTTCCATCAAAAACCTCCTAAAATTACACCAAATCATTCGCAGAGCCTAGATTTAAAAGGTAGAGCAAGGAAACGCGAGATCCGGAGCATAGGGAGGACTGAAGGAAGGCGCAACATATAGGGGGTTCGAACCTTTCTGGTTCTTTTCTGTTTTATCATGATTTCTTTTTGATGTTATGCTGTGTTTTTTTTTTAAAAAAATAGTAGATCCGATGGAAGAGAAATAGGTTCAAAGAGGGATCTGAAATCCTGCTCTGTTTACTGATAAAGGTATTCAATTTTGCTAATATCATTATGATGATGTTGTTATTGATTTAAACTCATTTTAAATCGAATATAAATAAAATATATATATATATATATGGCTCAGATATCCAGGCTCTGATAGTCGACCACAAATGGTTTTCCGCGGAAGGAAGTTCTGATAACTGGAGGGTTCTCGGAACCTGAAATGAAAATAAAATAAAATATTTATGTAATTATGATGATGTAGGTTGAAATCATATTATGCTGATGTTGTAATCATTTTCTTAAAAAAAAAAACGTGTTCATGTGAGAATCGGCCATGCAGAAGTCACGCTATAGGATGTGAAAGGCCACGGTTGGGGATCTATTCAGCAACGCCTTCTCTGTCATAGCGTTGCATTTTACTGATTTTGTGTCACAGCAACACGAAAGTTAGCGTGCTGTGACCAAAACCTTACTCTAGTCACGCGTTGGGTAAGGGAAGCGTGGTGATTTATTATTTGTATGTTGTGTGCTTACTTTCAACCATTTTTTTTAAATAATTGATTTTATTGTTTTATTATTTTATTATTTTAATTCTCCTACTGGGCTTAGCTCACCCCACGATCCATTATCCCCACAGAGACACAGGGCATCGTCGGGGAATAGGTACGCGGGTAGTGAGGAGAACGCCGATGCGAGAAGAGAATCTTGAGTAGGTGATTATTTGATTTAGTGAACACTTAATTAATTATTATCACATGGGTACAGGGATTATTTGACTTTCCAGTTCATTTAAATTTATGTTCATGGTATGTTGATGGTTTAACTTGGTAAAGCTTTATCAGATGAACTGTGTTCTTTTTCTAAACTTGATTATGTAAAGTAGTGATTTCTCCTATTTTATGAGAGGCATTCAGTCTCGGCTGGCCTTAAAATGATCATAAGAGGTAGGAGTGTTCATAATTTAAGTTTCTTAAATTTTGGAAGTCTTTAGATTAGGTTTTCAAATTTTCAAAGTGAGACTATGCGTTCTGAAATTATGTATTCAGATCAGGTTACCCAAGTTTATGTCAATTTCGGAACCAAATGGTTGAGAACCGGTTCTAGATTAAATATTAAAGTTCTACATCTTTTTCTCTATTTTCCAGAACAGTAAGTAGATCTGAATTCGGACATAAAATGAGTTTACTAAAAAATTTTAACCGAATCATGTCGGATCTGCCTGACATATACAAATCTTAGTTTTTGTGTTATTTTATGTGAGTATTTGTTTAATAAAAATATTTCAAAAATGTTACTGTGTACATGACATCGTTATGGTCATTTCAAGATAGAGATTTTACCTTTTGAATTTAAAATGAGATCCAGATGATTTTATAAGTCTAATTAGGTATGTTGCCCTTTTAAAAAAAAATCTATGTGTTTGACCTCATCAAGACCTATCCATGGTTTAATTTAGTCAGTTACTTTTGGTTATATTAAAACCCCTAGACTTGGATCTCCATGACCCAATGGGTCATGGGTATTCGAATTTGGGGCGTTACATTAGGCGAAGTCTTTGGCAGTGAGAGCGAGTCTCCTGGTAAAGTTGCACTTGGGGAAAAAATGAACCTCGGTGAGAGGCATTATTTTATGCTTAGGCGAAATCTGTGGCAGTGAAAGCAGATCTCATGCAAAGTTGCACTTTGAGCAAAAGCATACCTCAATGAGAGGCTTTTTTTGGTGCTTAGGCGAAGTCTTTGGCAGTGAGAGCGAGTCTCCTGGCAAAGTTGCACTTCAGGGAAAAGCGGACCTCAATGTGAGGTGGGTTTTAGGGCTTAGACAAAGTCTTTGGCACTGAGGGTGAATGTCAGGCAAAGTTGTACTTTGAGCAAAAGCGGACCTCAATGAGAGGCATTTTTTTCGAATGTTCCAATTTGCGAGAGGAATGACTCATGCATTTTCATTTGCAACATGTTCTGTGTCTCAGATATATTGGTTTCACAGTTATAAAGCATGTTATCACTTGCAAAACTTGAAATAAAAAGGTTAAAGAATTTAAAGCACATACTTTTGTTGTTGGGGTTCCTAACTGTTGCCCCTAACTAGGTCGGCCTTACCGTAATAGCGCTTGAGCCATTTGACATTGCACAATGTTTTAAGCTTTTTTTCATGCATTGTTCCCAGGGTATAGTACCCGCTTTCAGAGGCTGCAAGAATGACGAAGTGTCCTTCCTAGTTGGGAGAGAATTTCCCATTGGGAATCTTCTGTTGCATAGTTTTGGTAGTTCACATAACCAAGTCCTATACTCTGAATTCCCTTGGGCAAACCTTCTGATTATAGGCTTGTGCTATCTCTTCTCAGTAAGGTGTTGAGAATTATTCAGCTTTGGCATGCCTCTCGTTTAGCAGGTCTAAGCTGATCGTTCGAGCATGATGCTCATCCTCAGGAGCCCATAATATTCCACACGAAAAGGTGACACGGGCCGACTCCACTTTGATCTCAGCAAGTAGTACCGCCTCGTCTCCATACACCAAGGAGAATAGTGTGGCCCCTATGTGAAAGTCTAAAATCCTTACGGTTATTAGTTGGAATAACCGTATGTCAATGTGACTAAGGTTAAGGATTACACAATCACCAAATAAAAATAATATTGGTGATAAAGATGGAAACTAAAATCTCTAATCAAGAGTATTGACTTATTCGATTCTTTAACATGCGGAAACAAGAATCGAATATTTCAATCTCTTAATAAATATAAAGATATGCACAAGAGATTTTGTTTACGAGGAAACCCAAACTGGGAAAAACCCCGGGACCTAGTCCAGAAAAGAATCCACTAAAAGAAATGAAAACTTACAAACCGATTTACCACTCGATGGACACGAATTACGACTCCCTCTACGCTCCAACAGCTACGGTGTATAGTTCTTCAACAAATTCGAACTCCACGAATTTGCCTCTTAGTAGATGATGATGCGTCTCCAACTTGACCTCCGCAAGTCCCGCACCATGAACCAATACTTGACTCTTCAAGTATCACCACTTGCTTGACACTTTCAAGCTTCACCACCGGAATACCACCGGCACACAAAAACAGAGTTTTGGTTTAAAGTGGGAAGGATTTGAACCAAGTTCAACAAGCTTGAGAACTAAGAATTTCGAGTTTGAAAAACTCTCAAGAGCTTGTTGAGGTGAGGGGTGAATGGTTGATTGAATACTGGAGATTCAACCCCTATTTATAGTGAAGATGTCCAGCTCAATCCTAGACTAAATTATTAGTTCTAGGTCTAATGGTAGACACCATTATTGGGGATGAGAGAATAATCCATTGAGCCTCTCATCCCACTTAGAAATGTTTTCCCATGCTCAATTATCTCCCTGAAACAAGGCTTAGAGGGAGATGAGCAATAATGTGTTAAAAAGTTACTTTACAGCTCAGAAAATCGCACTAAAAAAAAAGAATCTGGGCGTTGGTTTCGAAATCAAGCCAGTCGGTTTCGAAACCAACATGTGGTTTCGAAACTGACTTGATTTGGTTTCGAAACCAACAAGCACCTGTGATGGTTATTGTCTTTTGGTTTCGAAATCAACAGGTTGGTTTCGAAACCAAACTTCATCTGAAGATAGATGTGGTTTTGGTTTCGAAACCAAACTGTTTGGTTTCGAAACCAAAATTCATCTGAAGACAGATGAGTTTTGGTTTCGAAACCAACAGTTTTGGTTTCGAAACCAAACTTCATCTGTCATCAGATAAAGTTTGGTTTCGAAATCAAACTGAGGTTGATTTCGAAACAGACTTTTCCCTATATAAAAATAACACCATCAATGCAGTTGGTTTCGAAACCAAGCTTCTTGGTTTCGAAACCAAAACTGTCCAGATTAAATTTTTATCTTTTAAAACACATTTTATCAAGAACAAACAGTGTGGGAAACACTCTTAGCAATCTAACCACCTATGGTACTTAGTGTTCTAAGTCACTTACCATCCTAGGATGTCTTCCGGTGGTGAGTTGAGTTCTTCGGAGCCTTTGTAGATTTCTTCTCTTTCAACCGAAGTGAACCGAGACTCACTAGACTCTAACTCAGAATTACAAGAGATCATCTTGAGTTAATTTTTGACACGAAATTCGACAAACATAAAACATGGACCTTTCAATCTCCCCCTTTGTCGATTTCGTGACAAAAACCATTTAAGAGAAATAAAAAAAATAACCCTTCCCCATTACAGCATAATTCCTCTTACAATGTACTCAAGACATAATAAAGACACACTCCCCCATAGTTATGACATCTAAACCTTAGGAGTAATCTTTTGATGATTTCCTGCAAAGAATTCAAACTCATTCCAGAACAAGATAATACAGATAAGTAAGAAAATACAGTATCTTGTAATGAAAAACACATGAAAAACATAGGGATTTCAACCACTCCCCCTATGTATTTGAATTCTCTCCCCCATAGTTATATATACTCCCTGTTGGGTAATCAATTAGAATGATAAACACTTCTCCCCCTTTTTGTCAGAAATAGACAAAGGTGAAGAAGGAAAAAAAATTCCTGCAAGAAGATACATTCAGGTATATATGGAGAAAGGAAATAACTGATGTTTTGACAAGAAAAGAAAAACTGAATCATCCATCAATTGTTCTAGCTTTCCAAGAATCAGATAATAGAGTTTTAAAGAGTGAAAGATGAAGCCGCAAATGAAAGAAATAAAAATGAGGTATCATTTACAACTAACAAAACAAAAAATAGCAACTAGCTATCCATCGTATCAGCACTGGAGGACTCCGCAACAGTAGAAGAAGGTGGAGGAATGTCCTCATCTCCATCAGAACTGGAGGATTCACCAGAGGAATCCTCATCTTCAGTGTCATCATCAGGCTCAATAGGGCGATCATGACTGGTCTTGGATCTCCCCTCTTCTGGCACAGCAGGAATGCCTTCAACCCCAACCTTTGCAGCAATGGCATTCACAACGGGCACCAACATCTTCATGTATGCAAGGATGGTGTTGGTGGCCTGTACTTGTGCAACCCGTGCCTGTCGTCGAATCTCCCTCCGAGTATGTCTGGAAGTACTAGCAAGTACAGGAGGGATCGAAGGAGAAGGCTCAGTAGTAGCAGGAGCAGGAATCCCGGACTCTGGAGCAGCAGCAGGGTCAGGAGCAGGAGCTTCCATAGATTTTAGGTGTCCTGTGATGCGCTTGACCGTACCAACAGAGATAGGGCGCATAGCTTCGAGAACAACCTCATGAGAAGGAATAGCAACTCCGAAATGTTGAAAGATTTTCTCAATAAGCTTAGGAAAGGGAAGCAAGTGGGAATATGTGGCATACTTATTGATTGTGATCATTTGATACACAATAAAATCCGCCATCTTCAGTTTAGTCCTAGTTCCCAAATGAAACAGAAACTCAGCCATGTCGTCACTGAGTTTGCTCCGATTCCCAGAGCAAGGGAAGAGATTAGTTGCAGCAATGTTCCCTAAAACCTTATAGAATAAGGTGCACCTAGAGGCAGGGAAACTTCTTCTCCACCCAAAACGTTCCCCAGCCAATTCTTCTGCAATGGCTTCGGCGCTAGGTAGATATTCCACCTCAGTGTCACGCTCGGGAGGGAATTGAAGTGCCTCCGCATCATCCTCGAAATCGAGGAGAGAGGCAATGAGAGGACTATCCACAATAAAAGGTTTTCCACAAACCATAGTTGAAAACTTAAGACCCTTCTCATCAATATGGTGAAAATTCGAGTAGAATACTCGAACAAGTCTTGGGTAGGCATTCCCATTGCCATTAAACAGCCTATCCCAGTTGCGAAAATTCAACCTTGATTGAATTTCAAGAAGAGTTATATCCTTGTACCAATTAACTTGTCGCTCAACGACAGAACAAATGTCAAATTTATCTTTGACAACATTCTAAATGTCAAACCTTGCTTTAACTACATTTTCTGAGACTCAAACGATCTAGAAACGCACATGTAGGTTAGTAATGGGCTTTATTTGGACTTAGTACATTATGAGGTTCTGAAAGTCTAAAATCCTTTCGGTTATTAGTTGGAATAACCGTATGTCAATGTGACTAAGGTTAAGGATTACACAATCACCAAATAAAAATAATGTTGGTGATAAAGATGGAAACTAAAATCTCTAGTCAAGAGTATTGACTTATTCGATTCTTTAATATGCGGAAA
>MVGT01002155.1:3062-17197 GCA_002174775.1 Macleaya cordata
AGAGAGAGAGAGATTTGGCTCATCTGAAACAACATGCACAATTTCGAGCAACCAACCCAATTCCAGCATACATAATAGAGTTACGGGACCATATATGATGATTAATAGAATGAATTCAGGGTTGAACATTTATGACTTGACTGTTTTGAGTCCCACCTATTATAATAGTGTTTTGTTCACTCACATTACAAGAGGGTCAACATTAACCTACTTTAAATTTGTGGTGTCAAAATCGTTAAATCAGTTTAGTGTCCAAACTTAGTCAATGTTAATTTTTGACTCATCCAGTGTCAAGAATCAAGAGACTTGTATGCATGATTACGTGGTGTCCTATTGAAGTGCGACAATCCTATGACGTCGTATAGGAACATGCACCAAATTAATAGCTACAACAGTTTACAGTTAAGACTGTTAAGTTGTTCATCACTTTTTTTTTTCTTTGTTAAATAATGAATATTTATTAGAAAACAAAATATACATAAATGGTACAAAAAGTTAGAGCTCAGTTTATCATAAACTTCCCAACTAGGTTGACATGCACCTAGAAAGGAAGCTGATCATCTGTAAGAGCATCAAAAGGAATAATAAGAAAGAAATCAATTGACCCGATAGTTTGGCGTCTTCTTCGGAACGCGATCCCTGTTGATGTTAGAATCCAGGATTGTGCTATTAACCTAGCCTCGGGGTGTGTTTGTTGTGCCCGTAGGAATATCGAATCTATGGACCACCTCTTTTTTAGGAGTGAGGTTACTACCTATCTTTGGGACCGTTTTGGTTCTATTTTTGGAATTTACCGTTTGAATTACTCTTGTCTCAGAGACTGCATCTGGGTTTGGTTCAATATGGCCCCCAAGGTCTCCCAGATGGAAAAATTGGCCACTCTCACCCCTTTGGCCATTATTTGGGAGATTTGGCTCGAACGCAACCGTCGAAGACATGATGAGAACCCATCGTCTCTACCGTCTGTTTACTTCAGGGTTATAAGATGGATTCGCAACATCAATCCTATCCTGAGAGTCAACGCCCGCAGCCCCAGCAGCCTGCAAAGCATTCTTGTTGCTTGTTGTGTGTCGCCAATTACGGTCCGTCGTAAGCCCTACTCTTGTGCTTTGTTGGTCGCGCCCCCCTCCAAGTTACTTTATCCTCAACACCGATGGTGCCTCCTCCACTATCAGGGCGGCCACTGGAGGAGGGGTGATCCGTAACGATCAAGGCAGGATTATTGCGGCCTTCCACAGCTCATATGGGCAAGGCACCAATAATCTAGCAGAATCGCGTGCGCTACTTGATGGACTTGCTATGTGTCGACAACTTGGTATTTCAAGAATCCTGGTCAATATAGACTCTAAGCTAGTGGTGTCTTGGTTTCAGATCAAGTGTCAGGTACCATGGACTCTTCTTCACTGGTGGCATAAAATTAGAGAGTTAGCCGAAGGGCTGGACATCGCCGTTGTTCATGTTTATAGAGAGATTAATACCTTGGCAGATTTTATGGCCACCCTAGGACTCGAAAGTAATATTGACCATCTTTTTCTATCAGACTTCCCGACCCGTTTGGAGGGGTCGCTCGCCTTGATGGAATCGGGATACCTTATGTCCAGACTAGTTAGGTCTAGATTTGTTAGGTCGTTTTATTTCTCTTCCTCTCCTTGCCCCCTCGCTTGAGGTAAGGCTGGAATGGAGGTGTATGACTCCTTGTCCCCCTATTTTGGTAAGGTTGGAGCCTATATCCCCTTTCCTGCATGTATTTTTCCTTTAATTGTATTAGGCTTGGGGAGGTCTAGGTCTATGTCCTCCTCCCACCAGGATCTTTTTTATGATTAATAAATTCTCCCTCGCTCCGCCGAGGTTTCTNACTTTTTTTTTTCTTTGTTAAATAATGAATATTTATTAGAAAACAAAATATACATAAATGGTACAAAAAGTTAGAGCTCAGTTTATCATAAACTTCCCAACTAGGTTGACATGCACCTAGAAAGGAAGCTGATCATCTGTAAGGGCATCGCAAGGAATAATAAGAAAGAAATCAATTGACCCGATGTGTCAATGTAAGATTGAGCCTAGCCATATTTCACTGCACGTTTAGGGTCGAATGTATATATGCATCCAAGTTTTGCTTAGGAAAATAAAATATATATATATATATGTATGGGTCAGGTTATATAGCCCTGTATGTGTCAATGTAAGATTGATATGTCAAACACTAAGTTCACCCCGCGCCTTCCACCAACAATAGGTGCCATTAACAATGTTCTTAAAATAAATGCATGGTAACCTTGAGGGGTTATTCGACTGGTTCGACCTTGGGTTTGCTCCCCATAGGTCACCAGTTCGAATCCCCTCAAGGCCACTGGGGAATTGTTAAATGGCCGACTTCCTACAGTGTGCGGACACCATGGTTAACAAAAAAAAAAAACAAAAAAAACAAATGCATGGTCAGATGTGAATCTGATCAATTTATCAAGACTTGACCCATGTTGGGGCTTCAATGTGAGAAGGGTGCACTGTATGATCTGTGTCACTACTGTGTGTAGTCTGAAAGCATTATTACTACTAGGACATTAGAGCAGTAGCAATGGAATTAATGAGCCACATCCGTCTATAAACCACTAAATTTGCCTTTTTTAATGCCACTCTAGTCGCTCAAAATAAGCTAAATTAATTAGAATCCCAATTTGTCTTTTATGTGCCCGCAAAAGTAATCTAATTTACGGAATATGTGCAAAAACAGTACTGAAGAGCCAAGTTCATCTAGTTGTAGTAAAACTTTGCATCACCATTAATTAGGTCCATTAATTAACCACCAGAACCCAACATACGGTCATCCCATTGACCCATCAGTGGCTGATGCAGAAATTTCATTTTGGGTGGTGGGCGAGTTAGTGTTGACCGAGTTAGAATTGATAACATCAATTGAGCTAGTCATTATAAAAATACATGGTTTTTAATATCTAGTGGTTCATCAAATTTGACAATGAAACGGTTATTTTATTAAATGTTTTAAAAATATGAGGGAGATTGCACCATGTCTTATGGCACCACCCCTTTATTTACTTATCTCACTATGTAGATTATCATATCTAGAAAATAACCTATTATAGAACTTTTATCCCCATCAGATATTAATTCTTGAACCGTCTCTACGTGGACTCTACATAAAAAGGGGTGCAATTGTAATTCAATAAGAGCATGGTGCAATAACCCCTATTGATCAAGAAAAAAGAAGGTGGTCAATTCGCTTTGAACCACACCCACAAAATATAAAAGACCGCTGTTTCATTATAAACTGTTGTTTTATTGAAATTGCGGTCTTTTTTTTTTTAACATAACCTTGTGGTTTGAGAATTACACAACTCTCACATTCTTTCTTTCTAATCCAAATCACAATCAGATTCTCTCTCCTCCATTTTGCATTCTAAATTTAGGTTACATATATCATGATCACCGATCCAAAAATAAAATTAGCTTTAAATGTTTTCATTTAATTTTTGTTTCCATTAATGTGGAGACTCCATTCGATGCACCAATCGCATGGCACCTCCATAACTCTATTATTTAACATCACTTTCTTTCTTTCTAATCCAAATCACAATCAGATTTTCTCTCATCCATTTTGCATTCTAAATTTAGGTTACATATATCATGATCACCGATCCAAAAATAAAATTAGCTTTAAATGTTTTCATTTAATTTTTGTTTCCATTAATGTGGAGACTCCATTCGATGCACCAATCGCATGGCACCTCCATAACTCTATTATTTAACATCACTTTCTTTCTTTCTAATCCAAATCACAATCAGATTTTCTCTCATCCATTTTGCATTCTAAATTTAGGTTACATATATCATGATCACCGATCCAAAAATAAAATTAGCTTTAAATGTTTTCATTTAATTTTTGTTTCCATTAATGTGGGGACTCCATTCGATGCACCAATCGCATGGCACCTCCATAACCCTATTATTTAACATCACATTCCAAACGTCGCATACAATCAATTCTTCTCTTTGATACTGAAATTAATGTTTCAGAATTTGGATCGAAACCTCAGAAAAACTTCGCTATCTCTGCTCAGTTTCCTCACAAAGAGCTACCTACCATAAGGCTGCAAAAAGCTATTATTACTAATATTGTATTATGAACTGTAAAGTATAATAAAGATCAAATATTTAAAGTTTTAAATTATAATTCAAGCATGTCAATTATTATAGATCAGTTTTAGGACAAATAAATGCTTTTGACAAGTACCCTAGAAATCTTAGCCAACCAATCAATTTAATTACGTAGATTATATAAGCACTATCATGAACTACGACAGCTATAATTGACAACTCTATGCTAATATATTAAGTTAATTGCCTTTTCCAAAGCTTTTTACAATCAATGTCCCAAAAACATAACAAACTCTTTAATTATTTAAGGTTAAAATCGACATTTTTTGCCCTCCAAAAATAAAAAATGAAGGGTAAAACCGTCAAAACATACCTATAACTTAATATCGGTCTCAACCTCTCCCTCTATTTTTCTGTAAAATCTTCTCCCATCTTTCTTTCTCTCTCACGTACATGAAAGTACTCTTCATGCTGAACAGTAGAAGTTCAAAGCAAAAAGGTACTCCCTAAAATTAATCTATACTATACTGTTAAAATAATCTTCTCTACTTTTTCTTTTTAATCTTTATCTATTTTAAATTTTTAAACTACAGGTTTACTACATCCAAAGGTCTTTGTATCGTTCCAGCTCTCCGTACTCTCTTCAATTCAATTGCTAACTCTTATTATATGTATAATATTAAATTTCATATAATAAAATGCCCCTATAAATAAAGAGATGACGGATCCTTATTATCCCCAAATACATATATAGTGATCTATAAGACCACACATGTAGATGATCTTTGGGATGATTTTCGATGAGAATTTGAATCCATTTCTGTGTGTTTGTGTGATTGCCTATCACACAAAAAGATTTTTAAGAAAATTTATGTAATTTAATGTTGCTGCAAATTGAACTGATGTGCTATTGTTTCTCGTGTGTTCGTGTGGTTGTGTGTGACACAAGGAGGTTGTAAAAATTCTCTATTATTTATGCAGCTGCACATTGAGTCGATGAAAATCATTTGTGTTGTAAATATAGCGTAAGATTGGGAAATATAAATCACTAAAAAGCTTACTCTTGAAGGGAAATTCCTGCTGAATTTGGGAAATATTTGTGGGTTCTTAATTTGGGTTTCAACCAACTTGAAGGTAGCATACAATCAGATGTCGGAAGCTGTTCCAATTTGGAAAGGTTAATTTTTAAGCATAACAAGCTTAGTGCCTTCCTTTTAAACTTTATGAAAAACTATAATCTGTCTTACATGGACTTTAGTGGAACCCTTATTAATAGAACAATTTTGTCAAGCTTTAGAAATTGTACCAATCTTGCTTCAACTAACTTGTGTATTAATAAGCTTACAAGTCTTATACCCCAACTGCTTGGGAACCTTGTTGAGTTGCAGCTTTTGAATCTATCTGATAACCATTTGTAAGGTCCTTTGCCTCCTTAAATATCGAAGTGTGTCAAGTTAAATATTCATTAGATTTGGATTTCAACATTCTAAATGGTTCTATTTTGTCAAGTCCTAGGAGCTTAACACAACTTTCCATATTAATATTGAGAGAAAATCTGTTTACAGAAGGTATTCAACATTTTTTGCCAGCACTCGAATTACTTTCGATGCTAGAACTCGATGGTAATTTACTTGGCAACTATATCGATCCCACCAAAACTTGAGGAATTGCGGAATTTGGGTATGCTTTGAAATCAGTGATAGTGGAATGACATATCAAATACCCACACAGTTGGGGAATATGAATAAGACAAAAATAATTTTAATGATGTATACTCTATGATATTTTAATTTAAATGAAGTGTTATATTTATTGGATGTTAAATTTAAATGAAGTATTTTGAATTAGTGGATTGGAACATTATAGATTTTGATTTATAGAGAGAAATATTTCATAATACTTTTTTTTTTTTTTTTAGAAATTGAACATTTACGGTATAGGATTCTTAGCAGTGGCTATGTAAAGGCGTTGGTATATGCTGCATTAGCAGCGGACAAGAAAATTAATATTGTCCGCTAAAACGGAAAATTAATTAGCAGTGGGCACTTGGCCTTTGGTAATGAATTTTATGACCACTCTTCATAACCAAATTTCATAAATTTAGTGGCAGTTGTGGAGTCGCAGGTAAAAGTAATAGGAATTACAAAGTCCCTTTTTGGTCCATCAAACTTTTAGATACGAGGCCTTTATAAGCCAATCTAGCGATCATATACGACCGCTGCACCACCTCTAGTAAAGCTAAATTTCTTGTAGTTTTCCATCCCTAGTCAATGAGGTCACATGATGAGGAGTTTGAAAAATTCACTTACATCCTTTACATGTAGGCTGCACACGATGAGGAGATCAACGTAAAAAAAAATTAACCTTTGTATCATCTCCATATAAACCCCACAAATAGGTGTAAGCAGAGTGTAAGTAAAAAAACCTTAAAGAAAATGAAATAAAGGACTAGAAATTTTTTAAAGAAGGCGTGCAAAAACATACACCTTCAGTTTGGCTCAAAAGAGCCTCATTATAATAGTAAATATTTTTAGTAAAATCTAAAATTTTATATTTTTTAAGTTCTTTCAAACGAGTATAAATCATGGAAAACAACTTCAAAAAGGGATTGAGTTTTGAATCAAAGGCTTTATCTCTAGGTCTTGGTTCTACTAGTTCACAAATGGTTGGTACCAGTGTGAATTTCATCCAGCTCAAGGTGCTGTGAGCCTTAAATATATTAAATTGCTAATATATAATAATTTACGAATATAAGGTAGAGTTAAAACTTGAAACAATATAAACCATCTTTTATGCAAGAAATTTGTTAGTTTGTTTATCTTTTAAAACTATGAATGATATTTTGTTTAATTAAATTTGTTATTAATTTTTTTAGGTATTAATAAGCTCATCCAATTAAATTTCTCCAACTTGGTTAAACCGAAGAACTCGAGAAACCAACTCAGGACATGTATGGGTAGACTCTTTACCGATTTTGTGGGTTCTATATGCATTATGGGCAAATGAGGTACAATGTGGGCATAGCATGTCCAAAGTCTCTAACCCGCCTAACCCGCCCGAGTCCTAGCCCTACTCGTACGGCACAGGTTATACCTAGTTTAAAAATAAAAAAAGATAACTAACTTTTTTCTCTCTATCAATTATTCACCTTTTAAATAATAGAAATAAAATAAAATAAGAGTATAATCGGAACCAAAAGTGCACAAAAAGAAGTAAACAACTATTTTAGAATTATATTTTTTGTAAATAGAAAGGAAAATATTTAAAAATATGGTTTTGGATATATTGAAATGTTTGTAGAGTGTTTAGTATTTGGTAGCAAAAAATTGGGGTTTTAGGCACAATTATGTAAAAAATTATAGGTGAAGTCAGAAATCTCCTGCCAACGGTTAACTCTTCTCTTTGTTTGACTCCAACACTTAGCATCTTCCACCACATTTGATTCTACCACTCCGAACACCTTTATTACAATGAGCAAGTCTTTAATGGTAGTTGAAAAGAAATACCGCCATTAACGGAGGACTGGTTTTGTAACTTACTGCATTGACATCTTCCCGCCCTCCTTTTTATTTTTTTTATTTTTAATTTAACACAAAAATATTTTAACTGGTCAATTCCATTTGACTAGTTTTGGAACCCCTTATCAACCTCTTTAGCCATTTTTTTTCTTTTTCTTTGAACCCATTAACTTATTCCCTCCTAGATAAGAAGTGACGACGATGAAATTAAATCAGGATGGCAGCTATGATATTGAATGATAATATGGCAGCATGATAATGATGATCAGAGCAGATATGTAACATAATGACGATGGGGATTAAAGACCATCAAAGAATTAAAGAACACTCCATCAATGGAGGAAGTTGAGAAATAGGGTCGTTGAACACTAACGCTCTGATACCATATTAAATTTCAAATTGGGAGAAATCTGAAATATAAAATAAAGATAAATAAAGGAAAAATCGACACAAAGAATTAACGTGGTTCGGTCTGATCATCGACTTATGTCCACGACGGAGATAGCCTATCGACTACATCTTTATTGATCAGCTGATGACAATTACAACTTGATACCTAGGACACATACAAGCACTCTTATTCATTGAGTGAAGAGACTTGTACCCTAAAACATTTAGTGCAATTAGGAAATTACAAATAATGGGAAAATATCATTATCTTGAGATATTGTCAATCTTTGGAGATCTTGAAGATGTCAATCCTGGGAAAGTATCCTTTATCTTTGATATCACCTATCTTGTGATGTTGATCCTCCAATACAAACTTCCAAACTAGCTAGGTTTGCATGCACCTAGTTGATAAAGTCCCAATAAAAAGTGCTTTATTAAGCAACCCTTTATACCTCATTTTCTTAAGCATTTATCTCAATATTTGTGTTCTAAATTTTTATGGTCGACCAGAAAAAAAACACCCAAATAATCTGGGCGAAAACCAACACCCAACTATGATAAAATAAAATAAAATAAAAACCAACACCGAGACCCTAACCTCTCACCAGACACCTCGATCACCTATATAAATGAACAATTTAGGGAGGATCAAAGCACACTAACCCCACCAAGTAGTACTTATATTTTCTAATGTTAATCCCCTCTGACCTTCTTTAGCTTGATCCCAAAAGGCTTGCATTTTAACATCCACAATCAGCTTCTCCACATTCACTCCATTACTCTCCAAAGCCACCATGTTCCGAGTTTTCCATATGCACTAGCATATGGCTGCAGGCAAAACCTGCAGGCTTCCATAAAACTTTTTGATCAGAACCTTCCACAAAACTTTACCTCTTTCTGACAAACCCTCTTCTTTTCAATCCTTATGAGAATAACTACTGCAGGTTGCTCACAACTCATAATATTGAAGGAAGCATAAATTAAATCCTATACTGCTATTGCAGTCAACAGACAATGAAAAAAGTAGTAATCCCCAGATTCTTCCCCCTATCTACACAACTCTCAAATATTATTTACCATACTCTAACCTCTTCATATCAGCCCATCCACCTAAATCAATGGTTCGAATGTACCTCAACCTTCTGATTTCCTAATCGACCAAAAATGTTGTAACCAGGCAGATTTAGAGAAACAACATTGTACTTAAGGTCACATTTGACGCCTAACCATTGGCAAGGAGTCCAATCAGAAGACTTCCAACTGAAATTGACAGACTTTTTAGTTATTATAGTGATGGGTTTGGACATTAATTCGTTGAATGAATAAATTATAATTAGTCCGAATGTTGATAGAATATAAAGGAATATGTCCTTAAGTATATAGTTGACTAGGAGACCACATGTAAATGATCTAAGGGTTGATTTCTGATGAAAATTTTTAACAGTTCCTGTGTGTTCGTGTGATTTCACATCACATAAGAAGATTTTTAAGAAAATCTCAATAACCTAATGTGGTTGTACATTGATCAATGTGTAGCCATTTCCCGTGTGTCCATATAGTTGAGTGTCACACAAAGAGTTTTTAAGAAAATCTTTATTATTTAACGTAGCTGCGTAGCTGTATCAACACATCTAGAAAATCTCAACAAGATTCAGTTGTTGCACATGATAAAGTTAGAAATGTCATGATTCGTTGTTATCATATCTCTTCATGTTTATCTTTATAATGTATTTGTATCTTATTAAACTCTTTTGTAACAATTATTGAATATATATATATAGCCTCTTGGGTCTCCAAGTGATTATGGAGAACTCAACTAAATAATATGTAGTCGTTTCGCGTGTGTCTGTGTGGTTGTGTGTCATATTATGAGGTTTTGAAGAAATCCTTATGTTTTTAACGCTTCTGCATAGCCATTCCCATGTGTCACACTAGGAGGTTTTAGCATAAAATGCAAGCAAATTGAATAATTTTGTCAAGCTTTTTAATAGAACAATGTTGTTAAGCTTCGAAAATTGTACCGATCTTACTTTAATTGACTTATCAATTAATAGATTTGCATGGCTTTTACCCTATAAGCTTGGGAACCTTGTTAGTTGTAGCAATTGAATTTATCTAATAACCAAGGTCCTTTGCATCCTAAAACCTTGAAGTGTACGAAGTTATATTCACTAAACTTGGTTTTCAACTCTCTAAGTTTTTCGATTTTGTCAAGTTTTAGGAGCTTAACACAATTATCCACCTTGATATTGAGAGAACATCAATTCACTAGTGGTTTTCTAAATTCTTATACTAGTACTCAAAATGCTTTCGGAGCTAGAAATTGGTGGAAATTTACTTGGCGGTTATATATATCCCACCGGTACTTAGGGAATTATAGAACTTGAAGTATGCTTTAATATCAGTGATAATGGATTGACACGTCAAATATCTATAGAGTTGGGGAATATATATAAGAAGATCTAAATGAGTTGGTTTTGTAGGGAATTATAATTTTAATAATTTATACTACACCATAGTTTAATTCAAATTAATTAGTTGTTAAATTTATAGGATGCTGAATTTAAATTAAGTATTTCAAATTATAGGATTAGAACATTGTAGGTCATCGAAAATTCAATCTTATGCTAAGCTGACAACAAAGGGAAATACCGACCAAGAGGGCTGTTGTTTTAGCTAATAGATTGTTAGTACCATCACAATAAATTTTTCGCCACCATAAGTCTTTTGACATCAAGGATCACACACCCACCATCTGCCCGAAGAAAAGAGGAAGCCCCATTTGTGCACCGTAACAGGTTTAATCTTTTGGCCAATCTAGCGATCATTTACGATCGCCACCCACCTTTGGTAAAAGCCAAATTTCTAGTAGTTTTCCATCACTGGCCTATGAGGTCACATGATGAGGAGTTTAAAAACTACATTTCCATCCTTTATGTGGGCTCCATACGATGAGGAGATCATTGCAAAAAAAATATTAACCTTTGTATCATCTTCAAATAAGTGTAAGCAGAGTGTAAGTAAAACGCAAACCTTAAAGAAAATGAAATAAAGGACTGTTGAAATTTTTTAAAGAAGGCGTGCAAAAACATACACCTTCACTTCGGCTCAAAAGAGCCTCATTATAATAGGAAATATTTTTAGTAAAATCTAAATTTTTACATTTTTTAAGTTCTTTTAAACTAGAGACAAATCATGGAAAACAACTTCAAAAGGGGGGATTGAGTTTTGAATGATATCAAAGGCCTTCTTATCTCTAGGTCTTAGTTCTACTAGTTTACCCAGGGTTGGTACCAGCGCGGATTCCATCCGACTTAAGGTTCTGTGAGCCCTAAATATATTAAATTGCTAGTATATAACAATTTGCTAATATAAGGTGGAGTTAAAACTCGAAAGAATATAAAACCATCTTTTATGCGAGCAAATTTTTAGCTTATTTATCTTTTGAAACATTTAATTAAATTTGTTATTAATTTTTTTGGGTCTCAATAAGCTCATCTAATCACTTAAATTTCTCAAATTTGGACAACCCGAAGAACTCGAGAAACCAACTCAAGCCATGTATGGGTAGACCCCTTACAGGTTTTGTTGATTCTATTTGCATTCGGGGCAAATGAGGTACAATGTGGGCTTGGCATTTCCAAAGCTTCTAACCCGCCCAACCCGTCCGAGTCCCACCCCTACCCGTAGGGCACAACTTATACCTAGTTTAAAAATAAAAAATAGATAACTAATTTTTTTCTCTCCGCCAACTATACACCTTTTAAATAATAGAAATAGAATAAAATAGGGGTAAAATCAGAACTAAAAGTGCACAAAAAGGAGTAAACAACTATTTTGAAATTATATTTTTTGTAAATGGTAAGGGAAACATTTAAAAATAATGTTTTGGATATATTAAAATTTTTATAGCGTTTTTGGTGTTTGGTAGCAAAAAATTAGGGTTTTAGGCAAAATTATGTAAACAATTCTAAGTGAAATTGGAAATCTCTTGCCAACAGTTAACTCTTATCCTTGTTTGACTCCAACCCGTCGAGCATCTTTTACCATATTTTGATTCTACCACTCCGAACACCTTTATTACAATTAGCAAGTCTTTAATGGTAGTTTACAAGAAGCACCACCATTAATGGAGGACTGGTTTTGTAACTTACAGCATCGACATCTTCCCCTCCTTTTTATTTTTTATTTTTTTATTTAAAACAAAAAACATTTTAACTGGTCAATTCCATTTGACTAATTTTGGAACCCCTTATCAATCCCCGTAGCCATTTTTGTCTTTTTCTTAGAACCCATTAACTTATTCCCTCCTCAGCCATTTATTAGCCACCTAATAACACCGCCCGAGAAAATTTAGACGTGAATGGCTTAAAATCTCTTACAAGTATTAAGTATAGGTTTAAAATTTTAAAATTACGCAGGGTGTTTGGGCCTAGATGAAATTGAATATTGAGTGACGAATAATGCTAGACGTACTAGATTTGGGGACATGATTCTTCGACCAAGAAATGTGTGGACCTTGAATTGGTTTGCCACTAACTAAGACTATTCTTTAGCAATGCTATATAGTCAGCTGCTTTGTACACATTCTTTTAGTGAATGTGTTCATTTCATTTCTCATCCAACAATTAAAAATTACACTAAGTGAAAAAGTTAACCCATACTTCTTTAAAAAGTGCAACCTTTTAATGGTTGGATGGTTTACCAAAAGAATGTGCACAAAATAGCACCATATTAAACCCCACTAAAGTGTATGGGATGGATTAAGTGCCAAATGTGGTGTCTCACATCTACATCTCCACATTCAAAACCAACTACCTCCACATACAAAATCAACTCTCAAACTAGGAGGCATTACAGATGAAAGTCACCTCATTTGGCACCTGCATTCAGTACACTCTGTGGATGAAAAATATTTTCCTGATCACGTGTATCCACAACTGATTTTACAGTCGGTAAAAATTACCAGGTAAATCTTTTAATGCCCATAGAATTACACGAAAAGCATTTCCCCTTATTCTTAGAACCCAATGAAAATTGTCTATAATGACAAATAACAAATGCGTCTAGATAAAAATAATTCATTTCAAGAACATCAGAAAAGATTTTAAATCAAGTTGGAAGTTAAATTATAATAGGTCTGATGTTCATATATAAATTCCCAACACTTCGTGTTGAAATGCTTTGTTGATGATTCGTTGATTATCTGTTTGTTTGTATTCTATTAAGGAAAAAAGAAATTTGATCAGAAAGAAATGAGAGATTTTATTAAGAAGAAAGAAGAACGTACAAGAAAGTTAGAATGTACAAAAAGGAAGATAGAAAAAAAACTACAAATTAAAACAAAGTATAGCACACAAGCATCATCTTATAGAACATATATCCCAACTAGGTTGACACATATACACATAAAATTATATGCAAGGTATTATGCTGACAAAAAAAAAAGAGATAATCCCAATTGAAGATACAAAAATCAAAGTAATCTCAATTCCTACATAAAAAAAAGTATGTTATTACAAACTTAAATCTTCTAAATTAACAAGGATTAATCAAAATCAATAAACTTTTGTCAAATCGAAATAAACATCAACTCTATTCAAATGATTCTTAAATAAATGTAAACTTTATTTTTAAGAATGTCGACGAAGCATAAAATTTTTTTATTAATAATAAAAAGGATTCCTTGCAAGAGGGGGACTTAATATGTCACACCCCGATTTTCGGTACTCTAAATCCGACCCGACTCGCCGAGTCCGAAAACCAAGGCGTGATTAGTGTAATAGATGTGTAAGTAGAAATATCGAATAAAACTGATTTTCTTTACTTTTGAAAGACAATGAATTTAAAAACATTTTATTAATAGTCTACTTTAGTTAACATTGGTTACTTTAAAGTCAGGCCTAAGTCAATGTAAAGGTCAACTTAAGTCTCTAGCTAAGTCAAAGTCAATTCAAGCCAACCAATATTTAGGTCAATGCTCATTGACTCGTCAAAATCAGTCCAAGTCAAAGAAAAAAATGTAATGTTTTAAAACTAATTTTCGTGTCAACTGCATACAGTTGAGTAAAATAGGCGTATCTACTTAACCGTAAATCCAAATTTTACAAATAA
>MVGT01002155.1:21109-33225 GCA_002174775.1 Macleaya cordata
TTTGTAAAAATTGCATTACCAAGTAGTTGTGGGCACCTATTAAACACATAAAAACATTCATTCACCATGTCATATCAGTGTTCACTTATATACATAAGCTATATAATTCCATGTAAGTGGTTCTCAGATTTAGTATGTAAGAAAATGAAACAATTTGAAAATAGAAATGAAGATTTTGAGGATGATACAACTTTACAAAAGTTCAACATGTGGATCTTAGCTTAACTAATAACTTCATGAGAGCAGAGGAAAAATTACAACTTAATTAAGTTTTCCAAAAGACCTAAGAAACACATTGACAACTAACAAACCAACCTTTTTTTAGCTACATCCTTTTGTTGCAGAAATTTCGGCAAAGTCTCCTTCGTCTGTAGGCAATATATTCACATGCTAAGCTGTAACACCACATATAAAATTTAATTAATTTTACAATTCATATAAAAAGTTTGTAATCTGTAAAATTGTATAACATCTCAACCATATTTCACAAATTGAATAATTTTCTTCCATATTCTCTATCACTTCATTCATAATATTTTATCCATCTTAATACTGTGAATCATGTAGCTTTTGCATTTCAATGGCCATAAAAAAAATTAAAAAAAATAAAAAGAAAAAGAAAAAGAAAAAGAAAAGAAAGCCTACAATTATAGTACAACTCGTTTTGTTCAAATGAAGCTGAAAATTATGGCTAATTTAAATCACAATTGAGGCTAATGAATCTCTGAAATCAAACTCATAAAGAGGGGCAATTTAGTTAATTCTTTTGCAGCAACTTGGATGAAATTCCAAAATAAACAAGAAATCCACCCAATGTTGAAAAAACCTACATAATTAAGAGATGATATAAAACGGATGGGAGCTGCCAAACTAAAAGGTTGTTTATCACTATCTTGTGTAAATCACATTCACATAATAATATGAAAAAGAATAGACATTCCATTATACCTTTTTCATGATGGCAACAATTCCAGGATTAGAAGAAATACATTCTTATAGCCTCGGATTCTAGAGGGTCAACCTTTTACCTTTCACCTTCAATGCCCAAAAAACAGAACATGCAAAAAGAATTAAAGATGAAAGTCCTAGCTTCTTGAAGAATAAATTCTGATACAGTAAAAGAAATAATTAATAACTTATAGTCTCTTAACAAATTATGTTATACATTTAGTACCAAGAATAAAAGTTTGTCAAAAATACACAAACTACAATACTAAAGAATCTAAACCTGAGAGCATCTTCTCAGATCAAGTTGAGGATCGTTTACCTAAATGCCTAAAACAACAAACATGCTAATAAATGGTGTAACCTAATAGAGTGAAAATTAAAATAACACATATTGTGGATACCAGTAAACATTCACCCACCTATTGATGTGTACTAGAAGGATTTAGTGTAAGATAATAATGTACAGTTGCAACATTTGCAAGTAAAGATTACATACAAGATATGAAAGTATTGTTTACGAGCACTTCCAATGGACACACAAATAATGTTAAATCATCCTAAAATGCGTTTATGAATATGTTATGATTAAAATTATAAAATTGTTTGAAAGCATCTACTGCAATAGGATTTTAACTAAGGGAACCTCAAGAATATCACCTGCTTAGCATTTTAATAGTCTGAAAAATAAAACACATCAAATGGAACATATTCACTGCCTAAAGAGAAATTAGAATGAACTTGAATTGAGCATAAGGAAATGTAAAACATGGACAATGACTTGCAGTAGTCTAATTTCAATCCAAACTGAGATATTGTGAAACCCCGTTAATGAAAACAATAATAATAATAAAAAAGGCCAGCAAAACAGAAAAAAAAGAAAAGAAAAGAGAGGGATTTATTTTTATTTCTTAGCCAGGTCTGGGGGACACGGGCTGGCCTGACCCGCGGCCCAGCCCGTGTCCCAAACTCAGCCACCACCTCCCCCTCCCCCAATCAACTGAGTGATGATTAAAAAAAAAGGAAGAAGAGAGAACTGAGAAAGAAAAGAAAGGCTGAGAGAAAGACAGAGAGAGGAACCGAGAGAGGAAGAAAGAGAGACTGAGAGAGGAGAGAGAGATCGCTGAGAGAGATAGAGAGCTGAAAGAGAAAGAGAAGAATCTAGAGGGAGAGAGAGACAGGGAGCTGGTGAGAGAGATAGGGAGTTGAGAGAGAGAGGGGCGTTGAGAGAAGAAGAAGGAGAGCAGCAGCTGTTGCCGTCCCAACTGAAAGAAGAAGAAAAAGAAGAAGGAAAAAGGAGGAAGAAGGAGGAGAAAGGAGAAGAAGAGAGGAAAAAAGGGGTTGCTCCTTGGGTAAGCTTTTCTAACCCATTTCACCTCCCATTTCAGTTGATTTCAATTGTAAATAACCTAGGGTTTTGCTCCACATGCCTTGTTGTTGTAGATCTTGATGATTGGAAGCTCAATGGTGGAAGAGGTGATGAGATGGGCTGATTTTTTTGTGTTAAGGTGAGAAATCAGCACCCTAATGTTTTAGATCTTGTGATTTTTGTGATGTAAATTGGAGTTTTTGAGGAAAAATGAAAATTTATGATGAAGATGAAATTTTGGGCTGTTAGGTTTGGAGATTTGATAGAAGTTTTTAGTTTTTTTCATGGTCTTACTTCCTCCATTTCTAAAGCATGTAAAGTTTAGACTTCAGTTTGATGAATTCATGTGATTACATTTATTTAGCATTGTGGATATTGATAGAAATTATTGTTCAATGATGAATGGGCTGAATATTTTGGTAAATCTTCAAGGATGGTTAATGGAAATTATTTAGATAAAGGATAACCACATGCAAACATAGTTGATGATGGTTGAGGATGACTAAATGGCTTTAGTTTACTGTTTTCACATTTTTACTTGAAAAAGATAATGTTGATAATGGGAAACATGAAATGGATCTTGTGTGATATTGATGGATGATGGGAAACACAAGGAAATTCAAATATACTAGTTAGTGATGAACCTGAAGTCCATGAAGGGTTTTATAGACTAGTTTTGCTCATTTTGGACTGACTCTGTTAATTTTAAGTAATGAATTAGTTAAATAGTATAAGTATCTTGGTTGAGCTTGAATTAGAATGGTGATAGATTAGATACTTACAATGGGTGCTTATAGCTCTTGCCTTTGAGAATTAGTATGATGTTAATGAATTGAATTGGACTCGAGTTGTATAAGAAAAATTTGAGGTTATAGATGTAAGAGTGTTGGAGATTCAATTGTAAATCAACTTGGCTATGTTAGACCATGAATCTAGGTGATTGTGGATGAAACTATCGTATCGAAAAACCTTGAGGATAAGTCTAAGTCTAAGATGGTCTGGTTACTTACTTTTGGATTGTTTGAGGATTACTAGTATATTGGAGGATTATTGTGAAGTTAACTTGTTCGATGCTTTAAGTGATATATAGTCTTGACTTATCTTTTGATAAAAATGGATGATTGGGGACTCTTGAAGTAGGAGTAGTTCGAATCCTACTAACTCGTGAGGGTTAAAGATGTATTCAAGTCATTGGTGTTTCTTAATTTTAATTTTATTGTTCCTCTTCTATTTATTCGACTTATTGGTTCTAAGTACTAGAACCTTATTTTCGTCTCCTTTGTTTTTCTTCTCCAGCTGGTGAGCTGGGTGTTGCTGATTCTCTGGGTGAGGAGGATCAGTTTCCTTATCGCTAGAGGTAGGTGGTCAATTCATCTTAATAACACCCAACCATTCTTAAATGCATGTTTCGAACTAATATGTATATATTTTGTATCCAAGGCATGGCATGTGACTTTAGATAACAAGGAATAATCGTGATGAAGAAAACTTTAGAACTTGTTATTGTATTTTACTTGGAAAATGCTTGTTATGACAAATGATGCATGCTTAAAAAAATTATCATGTTTTACGAACATTTCGCATGAATGGTGATTCACAATGACCTTTGATTTTGTAAAACATGTCTTATGCAAGGAAATGAAGTTTATGTTTGAATTCATGTTTTATGGTGTTTTGAGAAGCCTTTGAAATCGTGGCACTTTATTTTAAGTTCCGTGCAGGATGGATTTTCTTGATGTCAATGTAGTTGTTTAAGCTTTTGGTGGACTAGTGCCTACGTTACCTTAACTTTGATTGCCGTACCTTTAGGGCTAGTCGCACCTACTATTGTGATGTATGAGTTTTTAAAAAGATGGATTTTCAAAAGGAAATTTCAATCCAAAAGAATATCAATTTTCAAAAAGGATTTCAAAATAGTTTTTGAACTTTAACTTAAAAGAAACAAGACTTATATATATTAAGTATACTCTATCGTCGAGGTAAGCTAATGAAAAGTTAGAGACTTCCTGTAGGATGAAGTGTCATAGACTGGAAGTGACACGTCATCTGAGATGTTGCTAGAAGTTCTTACCTCTCTGGCAGATTGGGACGCCAGAGAGATGGGAGCATCTATTGAAGTCTGGGAAGTCATGATCGTTTCTTGGTAAACCATGTTTGTTGGTGGTGTTGAGTAGCTAGTTTAGCTGAGGATTCACACGCTTGCCCGATGTGTGTTAGACGCGAGAGGGGAGTGAGGAGCTCTTTCTCTGGATTAATAGGGGCCCTTATTTAGTCTGCAGTCGTCGACTTATGCGCGCTTTGTCCGTTGAGGGTATCCGGACATGTCCTTGAGGTATCCGGATGTTACTCGAGCTACGTTGTCAGTTGAGGGTATCCGGGCATGTAGTTTACCAGTATCTATCGAGGGTATCCGGACACTGGTGTTGATGTTACTCACGCACATGTTGTCCGTTGAGGGTATCCGGACACGTCCGTTGAGGGTATCCGGACGTTACCTTGTTGCGTTGTCTGTTAAGGGTATCCGGACACGTGGCTTACCAGTGTCTGTCGAGGGTATCCGGACACTGGTGTTGATCTGACTAAGGTTTACTCTAGTCGTATTCCTTAGCTATGCTAGAAGAAATGCACTACCATGGTTTGTATATATATATATATGTGCAGGATTTTCTTTGATGTTTCAATCAATTATATAATATGCATTGCTTTTACAAATGCTTTCGAGATGTTGTCAGATTTATCGCTGCATGTATTAGGATGGTTGATCTACCTACTGAGTTTCTCACCCAATTATTTTCGTGGTTTTACAGTTGACTTTTGAGGATCGAGTTAGGATCCTTGGTGGTGCTGTGACGACGTTTGTTTAGCGAGGGGTTCTTTATTTTGTGGTGGATGTAGGTCTCGCTCTCTTCAGTCACAGTGGATGTTTTACTACTTCTAATTCTCTTACTTGAGACTTATGTTTTATGGCTCGGTTGTGAGCCTTATGTTACTTTCATTATATGAATACGGCTTTTACCTTATCTTTTCTCGCTATATTAATTATGACAGGAAACAAAAAACATAACCATATATTATATCACAAATATATCTATGTTAAGTGAAAGAATGAATGTCATAGTTATTTACAAGTGACTTAGAGGATGGTATAATGTTAGACAATGTTGTCTTGACAAGTCCCTCCTGGTCCTACATCGTTGGGATTCCAGTTGAGTTGAAAAAAAATGGTGGCAATTTTTGTGCATACCTTTAGTTTCCCTTGCTTCCGTTGTGTATATTTTGTATGCACTGTGCTTATTAGGTGGCAAAAGGTCCAGTTTATAGGGGAGACTCTGTCAAATTTGAGTTTCGTCGTAGACTGATGGTAATGTCCCTTGTTTTGGTGTACGGAGCATTACAGGTGGTATCAGAGCATTGTTAGCTCTGAGTAGATCAAATAACAAGATAAAAGCCACCAAGAGTAGGAAAATATTTTAAGAGCTAAAAGCTTTAAGGAACTAAAAGTCACCAAAATATAAAAACCTTATTGCTGTACTTTGATATTTTTATTGACTTAAATGTTTTCAATTGGTTTATGTTATTTAATGGTTTTGCAAGTTTTGGTGGAGTATGAAGCTAAATTTGTTACTTCTATGACTCTTGGCAGTGAATGATGCCGAGGGGGCGGCCTAGACGACAACCACCACCTCCACCACCGCCTCATGCACCTAATCCCCCGCCACAACCACAACCGCAACCCACCGAACCTGGACTATTCGGCCTTCTCCAAACGGTCAACTTGTTAGTTACTGAAGTGGCCCAGTTGAGACAAGAGGTTAGAGCGAACCAAGAAGCCTCATAAGGGGTCGTACCCCCTACCACCACCACCTCCCCAACCTGCTCCACCTATGGTTGGGAACCTTGGGCCACATGATGATAATGTAATTTTGAAAGACTTCAAGAGCTAGGGGCCCACTTCTTATGATGGAACACCGGACCCAGCAAAAGCTGAAAAGTGGCTTAAGGATATCGAGAAAATATTTGACTTAATTAGATGCACCGATGAGCTGAAAGTTAGGATGGCTACTTATATGCTAGTGGATGATGCATGGGACTGGTGTAAGAGCACTTCGGAAGGAATGGGTCCAATTACTTGGGACGAGTTTCAAAGTTTATTTTTGGATAGGTACTTCTCTACTGCAGTGAAGGAAAGAAAGTATTATGAGTTCGTGGGCCTGAGGCATGGAAGTATGACCGTGGATCAGTATGTGGCTAGGTTCACTAACTTATCTCGCTTTACCCCTACGATCGTTGATAAAGAGGTAGACAAGATAAGAAAATTCTGGGATGGACTAAATCCTCAGCTGTATGAAAAACTCCTAGCTTTAGAATTTTATAGTTTTAATGAGATTGTCAGGAAAGTCCAGATGCTAGAGAGGGGGTGTGAAGTATTACAGAGACGGCAAGAGATGGCCACACAGAAATGAGAAACCACTCAATTTCCACAGCGGTATAGAGGGACTAAAAGGTTTAAGGATCAAGGAGAGTCTTCTCAAGGTTCAGGTCAGCAGCAGCCCCAAAGAACATCACCTCAGAATCGTACCCCACAACAGCCTGCCAATCCGCAAGGTAATCAATATCAGAATAAGCAACCACCACAACAACAAAAGGGCAATGATAGAGTACAATGTTGGAATTGTGGAGAAGTAGGACACGTAAGGAGAGATTGTCCTCGAAGCAATCGGCAGCATCAGCAGGGTAGGGTCAATCAAGGCCGCATGTTTGCAGTTTCTCGAGAGGGTACCCATGGACCAGATGATGAAGTAGAAGGTATGATCATATTCTATAGCTTATGGATATGTGTTTTGTTTGACTCTAGACCCATTCAATCAACTATTAGTCGTGTACCGGTTAGACCCACTGGGAAAAACATTAGCATTGGCCACGCCTATAGGTAGGCATCCTTTTCCATATCAGATCTATCGTGATTGTGTTATATAAATTTCTGATGCGGAGATGAGTGTGGACTTGACGGTATTTGACCTGCTAGATATCGATATGATCTTGGGTACGGATTGGTTGTCAATGCATCATGCCCACATTGGTAGCTTTGAGAACAAAAAAAAAGAGAACTTTTAGACTTCCTGAACGACTAGTTGTAAAGTTTAGAGGACAGAAGCATCGAATGCCTATGAACAAATTAGAGTTTAAACTTTGAAATGCAATAGTTTCCCCAAATTTCGAAGACGAAATTTCTTTTTAAGGGGGGGGATGATTGTGAAACCCCGTTAATGAAAATAATAATAATAATAAAAATAAAATAAAAGCCAGCAAAACAAAAAAAAAGAGAAGAGAGGGATTTATTTTTATTTCTTAGCCAGGTCTGGGGGACACGGGCTGGCCTGACCCGCGGCCCAGCCCGTGACCCAAACTCAGCCACCACCTCCCCCTCCCCCAATCAGCTGAGTGCTGATCAAAAAAAGAAGAAGAAGAGAGAACTGAGAAAGAAAAGAAAGGCTGAGAGAGAGACAGAGAGAGGAACCGAGAGAGGAAGAAAAAGAGACTGAGAGAGGAGAGAGAGATCGCTGAGAGAGATAGAGAGCTGAAAGAGAAAGAGAAGAACCGAGAGGGAGAGAGAGACAGTGAGCTGGTGAGAGAGATAAGGAGTTGAGAGAGAGGGGCATTGAGAGAAGAAGAAGGAGAGCAGCAGCTGCTGCCAGAGGGAGCGGCAGCAGCTGCCGTCCCAGCTGAAAGAAGAAGAAAAAGAAGAAGGAAGAAGGAGGAAGAAGGAGGAGGAAGGAGAAGAAGAAGAGAGGAAGAAAGGGGTTGCTCCTTGGGTAAGATTTTCTAACCCATTTCACCTCCCATTTCAATTGATTTCAATTGTAAATAACCTAGGGTTTTGCTCTACATACCTTGTTGTTGTAGATCTTGATGATTAGAAGCTCAATGGTGGAAGAGGTGATGAGATGGGCTGATCTTTTTGTGTTAAGGTGAGAAATCAGCACCCTAATGTTTTAGATCTTGTGATTTTTGCGATATAAATTGGAGTTTTTGAGGAAAAATGAAAATTTATGATGAAGATGAAATTTTGGGCTGTTAGGTTTGGAGATTTGATAGAAGTTTTTGGTTTTTTTCATGGTCTTACTTCCTCCATTTCTAAAGCATGTAAAGTTTTGACTTCAATTTGATGAATTCATGTGATTACATTTGTTTAGCATTGTGGATGTTGATAGAAATTATTGTTCAATGATAAATGGGCTGAATATTTTGGTAAATCTTCAAGGATGGGTAATGGAAATAATTTAGATAAAGGATAACCACATGCAAACATAATTGATGATGGTTGAGGATGACTAAATGGCTTTAGTTTACTGTTTTCACATTTTTACTTGAAAAGGATAATGTTGATAATGGGAAATATGAAATGGATCTTCTGTGATATTAATGGATGATGGGAAGCACAAGGAAAATTCAAATACACTAGTTAGCGATGAACCTGAAGTTCATGAAGGGTTTTATAGACTAGTTTGCTCATTTTGGACTGACTCTGTTAATTTTAAGTAACGAATTAGTTAAATGGTATAAGTATCTTTGTTGAGCTTGAATTAGAATGGAGATAGATTAGATGCTTACAATGGGTGCTTATAGCTCTTGCCTTTGAAAATTAGTATGATGTTAATGAATTGAATTGGACTCGAGTTGTATAAGAAAAATTTGAGGTTATAGATGTAGGAGTGTTGGAGATTCAATTGTAAATCAACTTGGCTATGTTAGACCATGAATCTAGGTGATTGTGGATGAAACTATCGTATCGGAAAACCTTGAGGATAAGTCTAAGTCTAAGATGATCTGGTTACTTACTTTTGGATTGTTTGAGGATTACTAGTATATTGGAGGATTATTGTGAAGTTAACTTGTTCGATGCTTTAAGTGATATATAGTCTTGACTTATCTTTTGATAAAAATGGATGATTGGGGACTCTTGAAGTAGGAGTAGTTCGAATCCTACTAACTCGTGAGGGTTAAAGATGTATTCAAGTCATTGGTGTTTCTTAATTTTAATTTTATTGTTCCTCTTCTATTTATTCGACTTATTGGTTCTAAGTACTAGAACCTTATTTTCGTCTCCTTTGTTTTTCTTCTCCAGCTGGTGAGCTGGGTGTTGCTGATTCTCTGGGTGAGGAGGATCAGTTTCCTTATCGCTAGAGGTAGGTGGTCAATTCATCTTAATAACACCCAACCATTCTTAAATGCATGTTTTGAACTAATATGTATATATTTTGTATCCAAGGCATGGCATGTGACTTTAGATAACAAGGAATAATCATGATGAAGAAAACTTTAGAACTTGTTATTGTATTTTACTTGAAAAATGCTTGTTATGACAAATGATCCATGCTTAAAAAAATTATCATGTTTTACGAACATTTCGCATTAATGGTGATTCACAATAACCTTTGATTTTGTAAAACATGTCTTATGCAAGGAAATGAAGTTTGTGCTGGAATTCATGTTTTATGGTGTTTTGAGAAGCCTTTGAAATCGTGGCACTTTGTTTTAAGTTCCGTGCATGATGGATTTGCTATTGTGATGTATGAGTTTTAAGTTATCTTGACTTTGATTGTCGTACCTTTATGGCTAGTCGCACCTGCTATTGTGATGTATGAGTTTTCAAATAGATGGATTTTCAAAAGGAAATTTCTATCCAAAAGAATATCAATTTTCAAAAAGGATTTCAAAATAGTTTTTGAACTTTAACTTAAAAGAAACAAGACTTATATATATTAAGTATACTCTATCGTCGAGGTAAGCCAATGAAAGGTTAGAGACTTCCTGTAGGATGAAGTGTCACGGACTGGAAGTGACACGTCATTTGAGATGTTGCTAGAAGTTCTTACCTCTCTGGTAGAATGAGACGCCAGAGAGATGGGTGCATCTATTGAAGTCTGGGAAGTCATGATCGTTTCTTGGTAAACCATGTTTATTGGTGGTGTTGAGTAGCTAGTTTAGCTGATGATTCACACGCTTGCCCGATGGGTGTTAGACATGAGAGGGGAGTAAGGAGCTCTTTCTCTGGATTAATAGGGGCCCTTATTTAGTCTGCGGTCGTCGACTTATGCGCGCTTTGTCCGTTGAGGGTATCCGGACATGTCCTTGAGGGTATCGGACGCTACTTGAGCTACGTTGTCTGTTGAGGGTATCCGGGCACGTAGCTTACTAGTGTCTGTCGAGGGTATCCGGACACTGGTGTTGATGTTACTCATGCGCATGTTGTCCGTTGAGGGTATCCAGACGCTACCTTGTTGCGTTGTCTGTCGAGGGTATCCAGACACTGGTGTTGATCTGACTAGGGTTTACTCTAGTCGTGTTCCTTAGCTATGCTAGAAGAAATGCACTACCATGGTTTGTATATATATATATGTGCAGGATTTTCTTTGATGTTTCAATCAATTATATAATATGCATTGCTTTTACAAATGCTTTCGAGATGTTATCAGATTTATCGCTGCATGTGATGATATTAGGATGGTTGATCTACCTACTGAGTTTCTCACCCAATTATTCTCGTGATTTTACAGTTGACGTTTGAGGATCGAGTTAGGATCCTTGGTGGTGCTGTGACAACGTTTGTTTAGCGAGGCATTCCTTATTTTGTGGTGGATGTAGGTCTCCCTCTCTTTAGTCACAGTGGATGTTTTACTACTTCTAATTCTCTTACTTGAGACTTATGTTTTATGGCTCGGTTGTGAGCCTTATGTTACTTTCATTATATGAATGCGACTTTTACCTTATCTTTTCTCGCTATATACATTATGACAGGAAACAACAAACATAACCATATATTATATCACAAATAAATCTATGTTAAGTTAAAGAATGAATGTCATAGTTATTTGCAGGTGACTTAGAGGATGGTATAATGTTAGACAATGTTGTCTTGACAGGTCCCTCCTGGTCCTACATCGTTGGGATTCCAGTTGAGTTGAAAAAAAAATGGTGGCAATTTTTGTGCTTACCTTTAATTTCTCTTGCTTCCGCTGTGTATATTTTGTATGCACTGTATTTATTAGGTGGCGAAAGGTCCAGTTTACAGGGGAGACTCTACCGAATTTGAGTCTCGTCGTAGACTGATGGTAATGTCCCTTGTTTTGGGGTACGAGGCATTACATAGGGAACTCAAAGTATGAAGCAAAGATAATCAAATAAAGAACGAGAGAGACAAAACAAAAGTGAAATCAATACTTAGAAATTCAAATCCCCAACCTGTTGATATGAATCATATGGAGAAGATCAATTCCTGCAATAATAGAGAGGGATAGTGAGAAACATTAAAAAGTTGCAAAAAAAAAAGAACAGATTGTGAGAGTTGGAGATGAAGGAGCTTTAGATCAATGAACAGCTTGCGAGAGTTAAGGAAAAAGATGGAGATGAAGATTTGGATAAATTAACACCAGATGATCATTTAAACAACAACTAAAAATACTAATTAACTGATCAAAAATTAAAATGGCCAAGTAAAAAAAAAAGATAGACTCACCATCGGAATCGTCTGAGTCATCTTCCTCGTCATCTTCGAAGAGATCGGGATTGACTAGAGAAGTGGTGATCGGTTGATGATACAGATAGATCAACATCAAAATCCTAGATGTTACAACTGCTGATCTCTCTCTTCTTCTTGACGAACAGATTGAGAGAGTTACAGAGAGAAAAAACTAGGAGAAATCTACCACTTCTTCCACTTAATTTTGTCTTATGCTAACAGATCAAAAATAAGAAAGAGAGGCAGGGAAGATGAAGATGGAACCAAAGGGGATTTCGTCTC
>MVGT01002159.1:0-30084 GCA_002174775.1 Macleaya cordata
ATGGACCTTTCATTGGTACAATGATTGATTGGGTCGAATTAGAGGAGGTTGAGGCCTGGATCTCGCAGTTAACATCGTATTTTAGATGTTTAGCACCTGGGGACAAAAAATGGTGTCTACACCTTCCTTAATTAAAATTAAAAATACACCATACTACATGGGTGTAAAACGTAATGTATTTTTTTAGGTAAATCCCCATTATGTGAGACATGTGACATAGAATACTTGGAACACTTTCAATAGAGCTTTCCTTTTCTTTCTAAATTTAAAAAGAAGCATTTTCTGATAATGTGTTAACTCTAAAATTTGACCTTTTTTTTTCTTACGAAGATAATGAAGGGAACTATTAAAGGGTTCGCCCACTTTAGATGGGGGGACGCCTGGTTCTAAAATGGTTAGGGGGAGGTTCAATTTTACTTGGGGATTTCTCATTTTTGTTTTCTACACCCCACCAAAAATAACTACACCACACCCACCACCATCACCATCTCTTCCGCCACCAACACCAACACCAACACCAACACAAAACCAAACCCATGTTACCACCAACCACCCTCATCCTACCACCACCACCAATAGCACCTCTACCACCATTACCTTCCCCACCACCACCACTAATAGCACCAACACCTCACTGCCTCCACCTCCACCATCACCACCAACGTAAAGATCCGATAGAGGGAGATTGGATAGAGAGATCAGAAAGATAAGGAAAAAAAGTGGAAGAAAGGAGCATGTTGTAGTGGTGGCCGACTGCTATTTTTTTTGTGTTTCTAGAGAAGATGGTAAAAGATTGAGAGCTAAAGATAGAGAAAAGGGGACAAGGAGAATTTTTGGTTAGTGGTGGTGGTGGTGGCGGTGGCGATATTGCTAGTGGTGTTGGTGGTGGTGGCGGTGGTGGTAAGGTGTAATTATTTGAAAAGGGGTATAATTTTTTGGTGGGGTGTCATTATTTGAAGAGGGGAGCCCCCTAAAAAATACACAACCCCTCCATTTGTGCTTAAGCCCTAAAAACTGAGCGAGCCCTCTACCTAAAGTGGGGTCCCTTTTACACGATTAATCCGCACTTGTTTAAAACTAAAATATATCTTGATGTAAGTAGGTAGGTATTATCAAATGTTTAGTTAGTGCTTAGTTTGTGATCTCAAAATAGTTTGTTTTCGGTTGTTGGGAATATTGCCCAAAGAACATTGACATGGCATAGATACACCGCTAGTATGGGTGAGGAATGAGCGCAAAGACCGCCATGAACATACGAAAGTCTCCCACATAGATAAAGAGAAGTCACCACTACTAATTAATAGAAAGTCGCCCCCACAGACGAAGAAAAGTTGCCCTTACTAGTAAAGAGAAGCCACAAAATGGGAACCTACAATACCATAGCTGAGTATTAAATTGAAGACCTCTAAAATCAAAGGAAGGAATAAGGGATGCCAACCAACCGAGCAAGCAGTTGTTGAAAATCAATTGATAGTTTTTAAAAATCAAGATACACCGATAATTTGAATCACATTTTTATTCAATATCTAGAAAATAATGTTGATATTAAATCCAAAAACTATTTTTGAATTTTAACAGAAAGAGTGTTTGGATAAAAAAATTAGAAAACACAAAACTTTTTTTTTATAAGCACGTGGTGTCGAAGAAGCACGTGGTACCGACAAAGCATGTGGTGTCTTGTTGAAGCACATGGTGTCGACGAAGCACGTGGTGGCTGTCCACCATCTCACCTACTTGACACCTAGCTACATGTGGTGTTAATAACAGATTTTGTTGTATCGAAGTGTATACACTTAAGTAGGAGGTGTAAATAATTAAATAAGAGGTGTAAAATATGGAGTAGGATATGTCAAAACCTATCCTTCTTTCTTAACACATCCACCTGAAGTTTTTCTATATATAGGCTTGCTTGTCTACACACAAATCAGTTGGAATAGAAAGAGTTCACTTTCTTGTCTCTACACTCTCTTTGTTTACTTATCTAAGTTTTACAAGTTACATAATTTCTATAAAACTTTTGTTTTATAAAAGGGTTGTTATTGGTGACCTAGATACCTCTCTAGGGAATCCTATGCTTTGGGGCATCCTAACTTTGGGTTAGATAGCTCAGGGCCATCCAAGATTATGTTTAGGAAACATCTCATTCATTCAGTCAAGGACAATTGACTATATTTTATTTTTTTTAAAATTATTTTCTTACAAAAACCCAAAACAAACCGACGCAATTCTATGCCCTTCGACGATGATGAACAACAAGAAATCCCATTTTTCTTCCTCAATCCAAGTCTTTTTTTCATGTTTTATTTCATTTTTTCTTCCTTAAACTAATTAGAAGTGGTTTAGGGTTGTAATGTGCAACTTTTTAAAAAACTTAGCGGTGGAAATTTGGAAATCCAACGATTTTGGGTTTAGGGTTTTTCTGCTCTATGTGGCCGAACAAGAAAGTCATGTTCATCTATGGTGACTGAACAGGAGTCTCCATGTTCGATCACCCTAGCCAAACTTGGTGAAAAATCCTTAGAAGATTTGGCAGAATGGTTTAAAGACAATCAGAATTGAAAAATCCATTAACTAGGGCTTAAATGAAAAGCAGAAGTGAAGAACTCACTCTATGGTGGAGTACGAGTATTTAAAGTTAACTACAGTAGGCAATAAAGTAGGATGGATGAAAAAATATTCATAGAAAGAAAGTTGTATCCACAACCGGAGGCAATAAAGTAGGATGGATGAAAAAATATTCATAGAAAGAAAGTTGTATCCACAACCGGTACCATCTACTTCTTATCTTTGTAAGGAAAATAAATATGGATGACTCCGGTTTATTTACAAGAGTCCGTGGTTCAAGATCTATTCACCACAGCACTTTGATAAAGCTTGGAGTTATTAGCACTAAGTGAAGGTTCAAGTCCAAAAGACACCTATCATTTTTATACAAGTTTCACGGTAATACTATAGTTTTTTCCTTTATTTTAATAAAATAATATTTTATATTAAAAAAATTGGCATTTTCAAAACTTATATGTATTTTGAAAATAGGGGAGATTGTTGAAAATATTTTCAAAATAATATAAATAAATATTCTTTAGGGGTTTTGGAAAAAAAGTCCCCGTAAAAAAAGTCATTATGATTTTAGTCCTTGTTTTATAAATTTAGTCCCTACTTTTGGGACCAAAATCATAATGACTTTTTTTACAGGGACTTTTTTTACATTTTTCATATTCTTTATTTATTTGCACAAATTTTTAGGTGATTTTGTAGTTCTCTTTAAAGGTACAATATATATAGGAAACATGTAAAAAAAAAGTCATTTTTTTGTAAGGGACCGATGATTTTAATCCCTCACCTAAATACTTTTATGATTTTAATCCTTATTTTTTTAGACTTTATGATTTTAGTCCTTAAAAAAACAGTGTTATGATTTTAGTCCCCAAAAAATTTTAAAACATGTGAATGATTTTAAAAAAAATACCTAAGATACTCTTATTCACGTTTTCTAACCTTAAATCTCGTATTACCATCTCGTCAGAATAAAAAAGTAGATTTTTGGTCCCTTTATGAGCAAAATTGGACTTAGACTATTTCAGTAAAAGGTGCGCGAAATTGAATTTTCTTCAAAAGTAGGTATTATGGAGAAAATTATGCGTTACGAGTAGAAAGTTAAAGGCGAAATACAGTAGCTGCATCAACATAGGTTAATTTTAGTTCTAGTTCAAGTTTCTTTCTTCTCTCTCTTGCAATTGCAGGTTGGAACTTACTAAAATAATTTTGAACTTGCAAAAATAAGTTTAAAATTGAATGATAACCAATACCAATAAAACAGAGAATATAAAGTTGCCTAAGTTTATAAAAATGGCATAAACAAAAGGGATTATGCGATTATGTCACTTCTGCTTATGCGATTTTTGTAAGCTTAATTAGTTAACTTTTTATTCATCAAATGTTCTGTTTTATTTGTATTGGTGACCATACAATTTCAAACTTACAATTGAAAATTTTAGAGTTGCAGTTGCAAGTTCGAACCTGCAATTAAAAGTTTAGACCTGTAATTTCATGTTCAGAATTGCAATTATAAGTTTAAAATTGTAATTACAAGATGTCAAACTTGCAATATGTCTAAGTTTACAATTGCAAGTCTGAACTTGCAAGAGTAAGTTTGAAGTTGTAATTACTATTCTTAACTTGCAATTGTAGGTCTGAACTTGCTAAAGCAAGTCTGGACTTGTAGTTGCAAGTCTGAACTTGCAAAAGCAATTGCAGGCATAAACTTACTAGAGTAAGTCTAACTAATATGATTTGCAAGTTTGAACTTGCAAAAAACAGTTTTCAATACAAACTACATGATTTACAAGTTCAAACTTGCATTAAAACTCTAAAAAATAGATTTTAATAAAAAATACATGATTTGCAAGTTTAAACTTGCAGTAAAAATTATGAAAACAAATTTTAATCCAATCTAACATTATTTGCAAGTTTAAACTTGTAAAAAATCGATTTCAATCCAAACAAAATGATTTGCAACTTCTAACTTGCATTAAAACTCCAAAAAAGATATTTCAATAAAAAAATACATGATTTGCAAGTTCAAACTTGTATTAAAAATCACAAAAATAAATTTCAACCCAAACTAAAATGATTTTCAAGTTCAAACTTGCAAAAACTCATTTTCAATCCATGCTACATTTGAAACTCCAAAAAATAGATTTCAATAAAAAATACATGATTTGCAAGTTCAAACTTGCATTTGTAAGTTTAAACTTGCATTAAAAATTACGAAAATAAATTTCAATCCAAACTAACATGATTTGCAAGTTCAAACATGCATTAAAACTCCAAAAAATAGATTTCAATAAAAAAATATATGATTTGCAAGTTCAAACTTGCATTAAAAATCACAAAAATAAATTTCAATCGAAACTAATATGATTTGCAAAGTTCAAACTTGCAAAAAACAGTTTTCAATCCAAACTACAAGATTTGCAAGTTCAAACTTGCATTAAAACTCCAAAAAACAGATTTCAAACTAATACTTGCAATTACAAGTTCAAACCTGCAATTGTAAGTTCATACCCTTCTAGTTGTACATTCAGAATTGCAATTGCAAGTTCAAACTTATTTTAGCAAGTTTAGACTTGTAATTGGAAGTCTAGACCTTGTTTAACAAGTTCAGACCTATAATTACAAGTTTAGAATTGTAATTACAAGTTCAGACTTGCAATTGCAAGTCTAGACCACTTATAACAAGTTTAGAATTGCAACTGCGAGTTAAGATTTGGTTTAGTAAGTTCAGACCTACAATAAAAGTTTAGAACTGCAATTGCAAATTTATACCTAAATTTATAAGTTCAAACTTGCAATAGCAAGTCCAGACCTGTAATTGCAAGTCCTAACCTTCAATTAGAAGTTCAGACCTGCAGTAGCAAGTCCATACATATTTTAGCAAGTTTAGACCTGCAATTGCAAGAGAGAAAAGTTGAGTTATAACCCAAATTGATGCTGCTACTGTATTTCGTATGTAACTTTCTGCTCGAATTTTTTTCACTATACCTACTTTCGAAGGAAATTTGATTTCGCACAACTTTTACAGAAATAGACAAAGTCCAATTCTCTTTCTAAAGGGATTAAAAATCAACTTTTTTTGTTCAGACGGGATATTACTACAAGATTCAAAGTTTTGGAAAAGAATATTTGTAAAGGTTAGTTATGTCTTTTTAAAACTAAGGACTAAATTCACAAATATTTTTTTTCATTGGATCAAAAACCCAAAGCTTATGAAAATAGGACTAAATTTACAAAACCCCATATATATATATATTGTTTGGTTTTGATAAGGTGCATCTTGTACTTGTGCGATTTGGGGTTACATGTAGATTACAAAGCCAAACTAAGTTTGACCGACTAATTTCCCATTGGTTATAAACCCAATCGGCAATGTCCAGGCGTCCCGGCAACAACTATTCATTAGGTGGGAAAATCGACATATACAAACCGATTAAACTATCGGGTCGTTTTGAATAGACATGTTACAATAAATGCCTTTTGGATGGGTTAACAAAATCAGTTGAGTAGTCAAATGGGTGTCTATGCCTTTTGAGAATAGACACTCTTGAGTCTATAAATAAAAACCCCAATTCAATGATCAAAGATATCATCACCAAGAGAGAATTACTGAGTTGCTAGGGATTTGTGTGTGTGGCATTATCAGTTTTTTTTTTTATCAAAGGGTGTTCTCGGTTGTGATCGGATATTTGCAAATCCGACATCCCATCTAACAGTCGAAACTTCATTATATCCTGAAGGTAATTTTTCATCAACCTTTGTGTATTTGTCAGGGTAGAAATATTATCTAAAAGATAGCGTATTCACATGCCTTGAAGTCATCGTATCGAGTCATGCCTTCAGGATATAATGAAGTCTTGACTGTTAGATGGGATGTCGGATTTGCAAATATCCGATCACAACCGAGAACACCCTTTGATAAAAAAAAAATTGATAATGCCACACACACAAATCTCTAGCAACGGAAAAATTAGCCAAAAACCCCTACTTGAAACGTATTTTAGAATTTAGCCCAACAAACATTTTCATTTAGTCTAAGGCCCTTGGGTAACTGACTGAAACCCTCTCCGAGAAGGTTTCACTGAAACCCTCTATCTATAAATTACACACACTGAAATCCTCTGACTGAAACCCCCAGGGGCCTTAGACTAAAAGAAAAACATTTGTTGAGTTAAATCTTAAAATATTTTTCAAGTAGGAGTTTTTGGCCAAAATTCCCATTCTTAAATCATCTCTATTGATAAGGTAAAAAGTGTATCACTTAAATCCCTGCCTTAAGTAAGATCGTTATTGAGTATAGTTGTAAGCAAGGGTCATTCCCGCAGAAGATTGTTCCTAATTTATAAGTTATTGACACAAAACAAACTAAAACTAACTAGAGATTAAAATAAAATTCAAAAACCTACTTAAACTAAATAGAAATAACTAAGACTATGTAGACACACTAAAGACACACTAAACACGTTGCACGTAAAATTGGGGGGGGATTGACTTCGATTTAATATGTAAACAAATTAAAAGAAAACAACTAGCTAAATTCTAATCTAAGAAAAACGGAATTTAAAAGGTTAAGAATATATGATGAGAAATATGGTTAAGAGATCATTCGCCACCACTAAACATGATTAATAGTTAATGATTAGAATTATCTTTCACTCTCTTTCGAAATTAATAACCCTAAGACAATCACAAGCTCGATTATCTCGATTCGTCTCCACTTTGTCGTTGAGCAAAACAAGCTCTTCACTCAATCTCTTTCCATCAAACAACCTAGAACAAGCTCTCTAAGTTTAATTTAATGAAAGCAATAATCCACAAAAGACATAGGTTAAATCAAGCAACAAACACACAAGCTCGGTTTATTTAACTTGAGTAATATTCCACTTGCAATCAAACGAAAATATCCCATAATCATTGACGACAATTCACTACTTTGGTTTAGAAATCTTGACAAAACGAATCAAAACACTAAACTAGCAATTAAATCACTATCACATTCATCTAGTTGCGCACCTAAACAAACGAGACAGCAATTCATGACATTAAAACAGTGAAATATAACAATTCCAAAAGAGAGATGAAAGACAAATCTGAATTTAATTAATTAAGAACCATGTCTAGGGTTTAGAAGTCACCCTTAACCAAATAATTAATCTAGCTACACATGTTTAAAAGTTTCAAAAATAAATTCAGCAAAGAAAATTAACAAAAAGAAAAAGAAAAGAGAGAGAGTTTTTGGAGTTTGCAAACGACTATGGTGCTGAACCGTTTTGCGTACGCCCCTGTTTTGGGTGTTGATAGCAGTAGGAACTTCTCTGTTTTTGCTGATTTGGTGTCAAGCAAGAGCAGGTCAGCAACACCGCACAGCAACGCGCCTCCCTCCTTGTGCGTCACCTCCAAAACAGCAGCTTTGTTTTGTTCTCTTTTTTCTTACGTCCCAACACCAAGCAGCTGGTTTCTCTCTCCCCAAACAAGCAGCTGCTTGGTTTTCTCTGCCCTTTCTCTTATACGTGAAGGAGAGCAGTCAAAACCCAGCAGCAACCCTTTTTTTTTACGTTGAACCAAGACCAAGCAGCTCTCTTATTGGCGTGACAAAGAAGAGGCAGTAGCAGCAGCTCTCTATTGTCCCTTGTGCGTGGAAAACCAAGCAGCTGCACAGCTAACAACACCGTAAAGAACAACCTAGCAGCTAATCAAAAATCCTTCCCCACGTTTTATATATATATATATATATATAAGCCTTCTAAAAACCACTCAATCAGCTGCTTGCTTCAACCGACCTCTTGTTTTTAGAAACAAGCAGCTGAATGTTTCTATAAACTTCCTTAGCCGACTTCCCCAAAACCAGCAGCTGCTTAAAAAAATAAAACCTTGACTTCCCAAAATCTTCAACATACATCCTTTAAGTTTCTAAATTTTAAAGGAAACTAATTGGTGGGTCCTACTTAAATAGAATTATACAAGAAAATCTGTTTTCTTTAAAAAACGTATTAAGAAGAATTTTTGATGACATCATGCTGATGTCATCACTTTGACTTGTTGACTTTCGCACGTGTCCACGTGCTGTTATGGGTGCCTTTATAACTTTTTGCAGGTGCCTTCATCAATTAGCCGACTTCGCCAAATGGTATAATTTGTCGACTTTTACCACGTTTTGACCGCTCCACTCACATTCCCTACACAAAACCAAAACACACTTAATTAATTCAAATAGAATAAAATAATGAACTAACTAATATAAATATAGATGTATTAAATGTTATATATGTGTGCTTATCATCTATGTAGACACTACATGGGCCATGTCTATAACATGTCTAAATAAGCATATCTCCCCCTACTAACATTTTGATTAAATGATTTCGGAAGCAAAATTATACTTCATTTTGCATTTCCTATTTCAGGCACCTCTTCAAGATCAAGTGAATATGAAGATGCTTACCAAAAGAAAAAAGGGAATAATGAATCTTAAAGACGGATACTGGTCTAAATTTCTTATAGACGCTCGTTAAATTACTCCTTTATTTCGACGATGAAATCTCTAGTCCCATATTTTTATCTAACAAACTGATTCTTTTAAATCGTAAGAGATCATAAGTTATAACTAATAATAACTTAACTAATGTATATTGCAAATGATGGACATTCAATCCCCTGAAAAAAAAAATGATGGACGTTCAACTTTCTAGCTTACGCACTAAAGTTTCTTGTTGTTAATAGTAAAGACCTAAGTTTAAATCCACTTATATTGAATAAATCAAAAAAATATTTGAGAGAGTCTGTTGTTGATGGTTGATCCTCCGGTATTTGCAGGTTGGCGATTTTTCTCTCCTTTTTCTCCACCCATTAGGGGTTAAATTCTCTGTGAGTTACTGGTGCTTTCTCTCTTACTCCTTTACTTGTACTTATAATTGGGCAATATTCCCATCATTCGGAAAAAAATATTCAATTATTTTAATGGAGGAAGGAGCTAAGTAACCAGAGTGTGGAGCGGGAACGAGAGCTAGAGCGGATGCTCCGGAGCGGCCAATTAAAAAATGTCTTTAGTTTTAAAATACTTTCGGAGCGGGAGCGTCACCCCTATACCACGGTTAGTGCATCCGCAATGTAGTCTAAAAGTAGACAATTTGATACAATTTCAGTCTACAATCCACACTCAGATTGTGTAAAAGTGTATTTTTACACAAAGAGGAGAGAGAGTTATGTAGAATTACACAACTTGTAAAAAGAAATTGCAGATTTTAGTAAGTTGGCAGAGGGTGCCTGATGCAAGCGGTTTCTGAGAGTTAACATGGCATTAGGCGGACTCTTAATTACCACCCCCACCGTACTTTTTTTAAAAGGTGAATTTCAACCATTTGTGGGGCAGTATCTGAGAGTCTGCCCAATTCCAAGCTAACTCTAGAAACCTCCTAATGTTGGGCGGACCCTCAACTACCGCCCAACTCCTTTAAAAAACAAAATCATGTCTAAATTTAGAGGAGCAAAGTGGGTTTGATTTTGAAGTGCTAAATTTCTTTTGCATTTTTACTTTTGAAATAGACAATGAAGATTGTGGATACTCTTACAAGCTATAATTATGAAGTCCATACTTGGTACATGACTATTTTTATAGATGGTTGGCCGAGGTTGGGGCCTATATGGAGATGGTCCAAAACTGATTTTCGGAGAAAATGGTCTCCCTTCAACAAGATCATCATCAACAAAAATCAAATCATTTTAAAACTTTTAACCTCCATCAAAACTTGAGTGACCTACAGATCGCAATAAATACCGTTAATTTAAATACCGTTAATTTAAACCAACATTTGATGGGGTCAAAAATCTTAAACCAAGGTAATTTAGGATAATTTTAACCTACCCCCTAATAAAGATGCATTAATCAATTTGCACCCAGTTCATAATCGTAATTCAACTTAGCACCTAAATGAATGGATTCCGTCGCTCGCCCATCCTGACCCGTTTGTTTTTTTGCATTACAATGTCTTGTCTCGTCTTGTCTGTTGAAGGAGAAAACGGGCCTAAGTTTCTCTCTGCCAATTGCTCAGTCTACAAATGCTGAAACTACAACGTAAGGATTTTTAACTTTCAAGAATGCATTCATTTTTTTTCATTAGTATCGTATTTGGTAATGACATTTTCGTGTCAAAAATAATGGCTCCTCTCTCTGGAGATTACAAGAAACCAAAAAAGTAGGAAGAAAATAAAATAATACATGAGCTATAAGCTAGAGATACAGATGATTATCACAAATTTGAAATTTCAGTACACAAGGCAAAATTAGTAAGAGAGAACTAAACCATGAAGCTCACTCTGCAGATGGCACTGATGGGAACAGTTAAAAAAAAAGAAAAAGGAAAGCTTAAGCAATGGCTGAAGCAATTGTTTCTACCTCTTTCGGTCGCCACATTGTCTTTTGAACACAGAGCAATCCTTCTTTGTCCTTTGTGTAAGTCAACCGAATCTCCCACTGCAGAGACCTTGCCATTTTCTCCACCTCGTTGATGGTCTCCACTTTGTCGCGCATGATTAGTTTTCCTTCCGGTCTTAGTATCCTATCGACTTCTGCAATCACCGCCACTAAGTTGCACCTTCAGCCATAAAACCATATCCCTAAGTAACTTGAAGCAAAGCCACGTTGACATAGACTCGGTGAAACTGGCCTATAAATAGGATCAGGGACTCACAAATATATAAATTCCTATACAAATATACTGAGTTATCTAATAGCATGCATTAAGATTTAGTAACTATAGAACATAATCTCTCATAAATGTCAAATGTGTGCTAAAGGTTGCACCAGAATCCATTACTATTAGAATTTGACACATGTTGGTGAAGGATACCTCGTCCCTTCAGAAGAATCCACACAGTAAGGAATACTGGAATAGTACATACAAATATGATGAATAACTAAGATGGCATCTAGTTCATGACCTGGATATTATTCATTGTTTCTGAATACAAGAGATGCAAAAGGTCCCAAAAATACATGTTTAGTTAGGTCATTTTCAGAAATGAGTTTTTGGATACAATCCTGAATTCCAAACTTTGTATCCTGTTGTCATGGTTACTTAGATTCAAAAATAGTTTCTGATTTAACCCCAAATGTGCTTTCAGTTATTAAAAATACTGTGAATATGACCCAGATTTTCGAATTTTATCCTGGTTCTTAAAAACTCATTTTTGGATTGCAAACCAACGCTGCAATACTAACATGAGCAAGTATAACCATGGGAATACACTTTCGTTTGGTCTTAATAATACCATAATGAAAACACAATAGGAGATAGCACAGACCTGTTTTTGAGCTTAGAGAAAAGATGATCAGCATGAAGAAGGTCATAGGATCTAGGGTAGGTGCTAAACGATTCACACCAGTCATGATAGATACCAAACAAACCCCGCTCATAAATTATGGGAAGTGTGTCTGGTGAATCAATTGTAACCACATTCATGACCCACACGTTCAAGTCCTTCAGTGCAGCAGCAAAACTGCAAAAAATAGCCATCAAAAATGGAAATTAGAGCAGAAGTAAGAGAGAATAAAATGAACCATATGCCTTAAAGACAGAAAGAATATGCAGCAGAAAATTTAGAGGAAAAAAAAATTTCATGTTCCTCTAAACTCACTGTATGAGGATCCTGCATGTATATATATATTAACAATTAACAATAAAGAACAGTTGGAAAGAAGGCTCAAATTCACTTTCCTTACCCCCCATAAACAGATCTCATATCCATGACATTTCTCACAGTAGACCAGCTGATTCCCATTCCATTCAGATATGAATTTGTGACAACACGTTTCCAGTGTTCGTAGTCCGCTGTGAAATCCTCTGGTGCTGCTTTGCCATAGACTCCGACCTGAGTACTCTTCAACCAGTAAGGTGGTTTTTCCAACCTCAAGGGCCATTGTTCTGGCCACTGTGACCCACGCTCTGATGCTTCTACTGGCACCTTGTGCATACATGCCTGCAGAGTAATGTTCCTGCACAAACACAAACACGTCACGAGTTTTACTCAGAATCAATTAACACGAAAGAGGTTAAACTACTCATCTAACTACTAAAGTACCAGGCAGCATTTGGATCATCAGATTCTTCACAGAGAGGAGGATCATTTTGTGGTCTTTTCTCATAGCATTCGTTCAATAAAGGCTTCCTATATATTGCTGCCCCAACACGGTTCACTGTATCCTTTTTAATCACCAGTAGCTCCCAGCACATTTTCTTTGTTAGTTTAGACATGGCTGCAAAATATCTCGAAAAAAGAACAGATTGTTTTAGAGTTGATATAACATTTACTCCTCCCAACCGTAGCATAGAAGACAAGGAAAAAATCTACCATTCCAGATCCCAACATCTTCGTCAAGTTTTAGGTAAACTGGAGTAGCCGACCATACAAAGTATCCACCAGGTCTTAGCACACGATTCAGCTCTAAGAGAAGTTTACCACCTGCATATTTTACCTTGAAGTGAATCCCATAGCAAGATTTCAAGCAAATTAAAGAGAAGGAATTATAAAAAGATCATAACATTGAGAATACCTTCAATATGCCAAGGAACCCTGCAACGGGCACAGTGGACAACATCGAAGACCCTACCAGGGAAAGGTAGTCTCTTGGTACCCATTACAGCTGATACAGCTGGGATACCCCTTTCAAGTGCAAATTGAACTTGGGCTTCGTGCTCATCCTTGGGAGCAAATGACATGGTAAGCACATCTTTGTCAAAGAGATATCCTCCAAAGCTGGCCACTCCACATCCAACATCCAATACCACACGGGTCTGTTTACCCCATGCTATATCACCCACAGCCTGTAATGAAAGTTAAATATAACAAAGATATCAGGTTTTGAATTATAATTAAATTTCAACCCCATTCACATAAGGGAGATTTTCAATTCAACATCCAAATTATGTGTCTTTCAAAAAAGTAAATAAGATATTGTCAAGAATGATGAAACTATTGGGGAAAACTTGGGTTAAAGCTTTGGGAGATAATAAAACAAACATGAAAACACACACATATCATCAAACTATAATAACATACTATATGGAGTGCGGAAATTAAATATTCATTAGTATAGTGTTCCATGTAATCTGAAGTATCTTAGGGTCTGATAATACATGAAAATAATAATTCTTAAGTGCTAAAAAATTATGACAATCATGACACTTTAAGTACATTGAAACAAAAAAGAGATGACTTGTAACTACGTACAACTTCATTTCGCATGTTATCTATTCTCAATTCATTCAACATATATGAACTATACAAATTCTTTATCTATTTATAATTTAATCAATGTAATAGTTAATAGTACATAAAGTCTAATGAGCAAGCAAAGACAAATCATGCATAAATTATTAAGCATAAGTTTGAAGATCATGAAAAGAAAATATATGTATCATAGCTGTAAAAACATAGATTGTGGATCAAGCGGTAGAAATTTGAAGTTCTTACTTCTTGAATAAACTCAATGTAATGCAAGGCGCCATGCTTAAACTGAGTTCCACCACCAGGAAATGTGAGGTACTCGCCACTAACTTTCACCCAATTCTGATGCCCCTTTACTTCTGCGAGCTTGGTGTGGGGAACATTAGAGTACCATATCTGCAGGACACCCATTAAGTCCATGATAGTTAAAGAAAACTAAAATGGAAACTGTTCTCATTTAAGTGCAAATGAGAATAGGTTCTTTACCTTATCCCTGCTTTTAGGCCACTTAATTGGTCGCTTATATCCTTCAGGCAGAGGAACAAGGCAGGTGGGGCCTTCTTCAGGGCAGTGCCTCTCTCGATGTTCATAATGCTTAGTACTTGGAAGATGCCTAATAGCATATATATTATCTAGGCAAGGTATATAATCTGGTCCAGCAGTTACATTACAAACTTTCCATGTGTACCCAGAATCACCCTCACCTTTTGTAATAGAAGATTGGTGCGCTTCCTTTTCATTCTTTGACTCTGAACGTTGAGTCGACCAAGCCCCATTTTGCGTGCTAGTCTCGTTAAGAATCTCCGACTGGGCCCCATCCGGAAGCACCTCATTTGGAACCTGGTTCTTGCCTGTGTCATCCTTCTTATTATAACTGGAGCTTTCTGACTGCTTGTCTTGATTTTCCTCCACCTTTTCCTTTATCTGACCTTCCATTTTATCCTCTTTCTTTGTTTCACCTTGGCTTTCCACTGATTCAGCCTGTCCACCAGCATTTTCTTTGCCAGATTCTGGCTTTGTTTCTCCAGATTCTGAATTTGACTCTCCATCCTCTGTCTTTGATTTCCCAGCATTTGTTTCAGTCTCAGGGTTGGATGCATCATCATCAGGACCACTAACCTGATCCGTACTCTTCTCAGGGTTGGCTGTACCATCAGGACCAGTAACCTTATCCGTATTCTTCTCGGGGTTGGATGTATCATCCGGACCAGTAACCTTATCCCTACTCTCCCCCGACTTCTCTTCCTGGTTTTCTTGAGAGGTAACTTCAGTTTGTTGCTGAGGTAACTTTTGATTATCTTGGACTTCGGAGTTGCCTTCATCCCGAGGTGAGCTGTCATTGGAGTCTCCCCTCGTTGTGTCTTCAGGTAAATCTCCTGGACTATCTTCAAACTGTCGAGAATCAGTTTCAGTGGCTGTTTCTTTTACCTCTGCTTTGCCATCCTGAGAAATGTCAATATTTTGCACAGGAACAACTGACGAAGATGTCATCATCCAAACACCAACTAAGCAAAGAGCAACAAACATGACAATAACGGTTGTTGAACAGTAAGAGGATGACCTCCTACCATCCACTCTCGAATATTTTCCAAGAGTCATTTTTATTTTTTTTCCTTTACATATGACTTTTCCTCAAAAGTGTACTCCTGGAGAAAGAAAGAACATAAAATCAAATAAATTTCAGGCTTCTCCATCTCAAGTATGCATCCAACTAAAATGATCTAACAAAATTACAAGAAGAAACCACATCTTTGAACTAAAACACAAGAAACAGACATTTCTTCTGAATCTAGGCAGCAACCATGAGCTGATTGAACTAAAACACTGGAAACAGACATCTTTGAACTAAAACACAAGATTCATGAGCTGATTGAACAGATGCAAGAGATAAGTTCAAAATCTATTCAGTAATCAAGCTGGTAAACATAATAAGTGAAAAAATATCAGTAGACTTAGAGGGATATGGAAACATTTCCTAATGCAAAATCATTCAAGAAACAACAAGCATGAAATGCAGAAACAGCTTAGAAATAAAATAGAGATGAGAAAATGTGATTTTAGAGCAGAAAGTACCAGAACACAAGAACTTACAAAAAGAACTTAAAGAATCGAAAAACCAGTTGACTTAGCAATGCAGATGACAGATAAACGTTTAACCTTACAATTAGAAATTGGTAAGTCAAGGAAAAGCTCAAGCGAGCTTCGAATCAGTGCAGATCTACATTCGAATTCCACAGATTCGCAGAAACACAATGCAAGAAGACGAGAGAGATGGAAGAAAGTCCATATCAACATTCAAAAGAGCGAAAATCCAATGCTTTCCTACCGAAAAAAAGCAGAAATTAAAAGCAGAGATCTAATCAATTAAGATCAGAATAGGTTGATAAATGCACAAGAAATTTTCCATTTCCTGATTTAATGTTTAAGAAACTAAGAAAAACCTGAAATACTCAGCTAAAAAGAGGGGGAAAAAACAGGAAAAGGTCAAAATGAAAGATCAAACAAGTCGAGAAATAATATTTTCGATCTAGTTCTGAGAATCAAACGCACCTTTTCGGATCAGAATCATCACAGATCTGATGAGAATTCTTCTTCTTCTTCTTCTTCTTATTATTATTATTATTATTATTATTATTATTATTATTATTATTATTATTTCTTATTCTTATTATTCGTTCCTTTTCCTTCTTGAAGCTAATCGTTACAGATCTGAAAAACTTCTTCTTGTTCGTTTCTTTCCTTCTCTTTCTGTAGAGTGAGAGGACGTTGAAGAGAGAGAAGACGAGAAATATGTGATGTGCGTGTAATTTAAGGATGCTGTTATTAACATCTAAAAATGGGATAAGGGCAAGTAAAGGATAAGGGCTACTATATATGGATAAAGGCATACCAAGAAAACATTATCTGCTGGGGACCACACTTCTTCCTCTTCAAACGAGGATGCCCCTTTTCCCGGGTTATTCAGGTTGTCTTTTTTTGGGTGCCCGATGTTGTGGCACCAGGAGACTTACCTGCAAAATGGTTGGTATCGACAGCAAGATTATCATTAACAGAACGGACAAAGAGATGAGGTTGGAGGTCCATATCTTCAGAGATCATATAGACCAATTGCATACCTGCGAGGCTTTCATGCGATTCTCCTTTTGACCTTTCGCGGTCGATGTCTGTCTGGTTATTGATTGTTTGAGGAGATGCTTTTGTTACCTGTGTGATAAGGCACTCTGAGCTGGATGTGATCTTTTCCTTTCGAACAGGCTGAAGGCACGCTCGAAATTACACTGCTGTCATCCTCTTCTTGCAGAGAGGGAGATATTTGCGGTATTGTTCTCCTGTCCTCTCTTGCTCAGAGGTTTGAAGGCTGCACGATATTCTTCCGAATTTGCCCATTGGGTCTTCGATGCTATGTACTCCTCAGCAGTCATCCTTCTCAAGCTCGAGGTTGTCGTGTCATCCAACTCTGAGTCCTCGGAGATCGTGTGAACACTCCGAACACTCTACTGCTCGGGACAGGATTCTATGTATAGCTGGCTGATCCCTGTCAACAGTGTGTCATCTAATAGTTCCCCTTTTTCTAGTTTTCTCATCTCCGTCTCTTTTTTAGAGCGGTTCAGCCTCTTTCAAAGGGGTGGTTTTGCAGTATGATGGCCCTTCTTCACAAACCATTCTGGGTACCTAAGCTGCCTTGACCAGTCAATTGCGGGAGGGACATAGGGTTCGCCCCTATTCTTTACTTGCGCTTTCCTTCTTTTCTTGATCTGATCCCGACTGATTTCTTCTTCTGTGGGATGATATCCCAGGCTATAGGTTCCTTCAAGTAGCACCGTTTTACTTTCTACAGGCTGAGTCCTGCCTTGTTGGTATCTTCCCAAACCCATTCCTAGAAAGAACTTTTGCTTTCGCAAGAAGTATGCTACTCTTTGGTTCCCATGGTCGAAACGGCTTGGGATTCTCTCCCTGAGAGGAGGCCCTGCTTGTAAGATGTTGATTGTTTCCTCAGAGTAGTTGCGCAAGACTCTGACTAGTTCTATTATAGGTGCGACATTCTTACCTTTTTGATCGGATCTTCTCTGAACCTCATCCTTATCACCGAAAATGACTACAATCCTTCCTTTGTAGGGGAACTTCACCTTCTGGTGCACTGTTGAAGCTACGGCATTATTTTGATGTAACCACGGGCGTCCCAGTAAAAGATTGAAGTTGGCATCAATGTCCATGACCAAAAAGTGAACTTCTGTCCATACCCACCCTGTTTGAATCGTAGTCGTGAACTCGCCTGTTATTGTCTTCTTGCCATTTTCGAATCCTTTTACAGTCCGTGTGGTTCCCACTTGGAGTGCCATATCCTTATCTTTCAAGTACATAATTCTAGCCATTTTCAGCGTACAAATGTTTACCCCTGAACCATTGTCCACCAACACTAGTGGGATGATTAGATGGTTCTAACCGACTGTGATGTTCAATGCCTGGTTGGGATTTGCCCCTTCTGTTGGCAAATCCTCATCTGAGAATGATATTGCTGGGATTCCTCTGACTTGGGCCACAGTTGCCACCAATTCTTCTGGGGTTATTCTGGTGTCTACCTGTATGGCGTTAAGCGTAGACAAAAGTGCCTCTCTATATTTGCTAGAAGCATCAAGTAAACCCCAAACAGACACGTTGGCTTTTGTTCCCCGAAGTTGGTCCACTACTAGCTTGTCTTTTTCTTCCCTAGGATTTTGTGAAAAAACTCGGAAGAGTGAACCTCTGGCCACTGCTACTGGATTGTCAACTCTCAAGTGTGCTGGCTTATAAATTTTCCCTGTCTTAGTTTGATGTTGAACCTCCTGACATTCCTCGTTGGATTCTTTGCTCATTTTTATTGGGTCTGTCCAAGTGTGATCTTGACTTTTTGGGATAAGACTTTCTGCTAAATTGACTGGGGGTCTTAACAAATCCTCTATTCTTATAGTCATTCATTTCGGCAGTATCTTGAATCCAACAGGGGTCATCTTGTTGATTGTGAACAATGATGTTAGGCTTCCCGAGCACTTGCACCCCTTCCACAGAGATCTTCCCATCGTCAAACAAGTTTTGTATTTCATGCCTAAGTGCCCAACAATTGTCAGTCAGGTAACCTGGCCCCTGGTGGAAATCGCAATGTTGACTTAGATTATACCCTAGAGGAGGAGTCTCAGGCACTGGTAATGGTTCCTTGCGAGTCACCAACCCTGCTTCTAACAACCCCGCTAGAAGTACACTCATAGGATGATTCAGTTTAGAGAACTCTCTTGGGCCTATTCGATCCATACCCGTGATCCCTTCGTTGGCTACTAGGAATAGCCCGATAACCTTGTGATTGCTGACTCTGCTGACCTGGTCGGTTGCTATGTAATTGAAATGGTCGTTGCTGGCCTTGACCATTAGAGACATAGTTCACATGTTCCTTCCTGAATCTCTTCACCTTTGGCTCAGAGGACATCTCATCTTTGAGGGTGTCCTCTACTTGGGTTCCAGCTTGAATGAATTTGTCCAGCCTAGATTTAGTCACAACACTCATCAGTCTCTGGTAGTTCGGCCTCAGGTTCTTTTAAATGATTGCAATTTGTTCCTCCTCACTAGGACGATCGATCATTTCTCAAACCTTCCTTCTCCATCTTGCAATGTAATCGGTGAAGGATTCATTGGGCCCTTGCTGCATGGCTTTTAGCTGCCTGCGGGTGACTCTAGTATCCCCGCCATAGTTGAAGTGTCTGATAAAGGCGTCCGCCAGCATTAGCCATGTGGGATACTTTGATGGATCTAACTCCATAAGCCACTCTAAGGCGTTTCCAACTAAACTTCTCTTGAACAAATGTTCGAGCATATTGTCGCTGACCCCCATTGGCTTCATGCATCCCATGTACATCAAAACGTGAGCCTTCGGCGGCCCTGTTCCGTCATATTTAGTCATCTCAGGGAATTTGAATTTAGGCGGCAACTGCTCATCCGGAGGCTGGTACCAGGAATTAACGTCGTAGGTAGTGGAACCTTCTAGGCGTTGGAGTCTCCTGATCACCCCTTCATATAATGCATCTCGCTGCTTCCCATATTCTGGACGCCACTCATCATACCGATCGTTATCATGACTAAACGGCCGGTAATGGGTCACATCTCCCTGGGGTACATTGCCTTGTGACTTTCGTGTCGAATCATCGATCGTGAACCTGGGAGCATTCTTTGTTGGCTCCTGCATCGGGGCCTTCACCTTTTCAACTCTTCTTTGGTCGGGAGCGGAGTCTCGCTCTTCTTCCACGCTTCTAGTTTCAACGGGTGTAGCGGTTTTCTCGGACGGAGAGTTCTGTGATACCAGCTTTTCAGTTACTATCTTTTCTAGGAACGTGCTCAGATCCCTTTTTATGACTCTGGCCAAACTGGCCCTAATCATCTCATCCATACTTTAAGCCATTGCGGCCTCGGAAGTGCCTGTACCTGCATTGTTATCTGCCATTTCTAGGGTAGTTCTTGTCAGTCGCTTGGTCGGCCTAACCCACACTCTCCCACTTTGCTGACTTATCCCTTATAAACTGATCCCCTCTAACTGACGGCTTATGTTTATGTTCTTTTTCATCCACCGCAGCACAGGCTGCCTCTATAACCTTCCACTAGTCCATGACAAATACTTGGTACCTAGTCGAGATGCACATTGACCAGCGAGATTAGTAACACAAAAAAACTCTACCATGCTTATGCCTCGGAAATTATGCAGCATGAATGCAGTCCTTTGGGGTTAATCCTAGGGATACATCTACCGCTACTACATGCATGCAGGGCTCGACTAGAATCTATATTCGGGTAAAGGTTCGGGTCACCTCGGCAATATATACCTCGTAGCCCGAAGACTGGTCGTTAGTAAAAGGCGGAGGGTGTGGAGTTTCGGTCGTTATTCCCATATGACCACCCAGTCGGGACGAGACCTATCGCAACCACGGGTTTTGTTTCCTATAGGATCACAAAGAATATGAGATGCAAATACAAATGCAAATGAATGGGTGCGTGCAGTGTGTGTGTGTGTGTGTGCAAACCCGAGAAGTGTACGATCATATATTCCCTAAAATTCTTTAATCGCTTTTCAAGTTAGATCCCTATAATCCCCAGTGGAGTCGCCAGTCTGTGGAGCCAGAATCCGGCGCGCACCACGCTCGAGAGAGACTCGCACGTGGGTGGGAGACGCATTAGTTGGATTCACCCACCTCAGAAGGGGTATGAATGTGATATGTAAGGAGTCGCCACCTGATTTATGGGAATCAGGACCCAAGATTTTGGAAAATTGACCTAAATCTAGTTTTTCGAGAAAACCATAGAGATAGTCCAAAGTAGATGGTCTGCGGTACAGAGATAATGGATAAGGGGATCTAGGTATGGGTTGGGAAGGTGTTAGGTACCCAACAACCGCCCATGAGGACAACCTCTACTTTGCAATTAAAGACTTTTAGGGAAATATATGATCGATACTAAGTTATGCTACATACACAAAAACAACTGCACTGCAGTAAGTAAGCCCCCTAAATCTACGTGTCATGATCAAATAGTTATGGGGTGAAAGATGCATACATCCATCTGTCTGAATGCATCAAATGAAGCGACACGTGCCATCGGTAGGCCTACGTGCTAAGAGCACAGTGATGTGGACGTACTTTGTATCCACGCGCAAATAAGGGGTGTGATACATGCAATGTGTACACGTACACTCAAACATGTGATATGGTGTTGTATGCACCATACACTAAGGGATCACATCCAACATAGGATGTGCCCAAAGACGACGAGAAGCAAGTGACGTGGACGTACTTTGTATCCACGCACCAACAAAGATGACGAAAACAGATTCATGGACGCTTTTGGGCGTTAATCTGTAAGAGGACGATAAGTAAATTCATTGACGCTATGGGGCATGAATCTGAAAGAAGACGATAAGCAGATTCATTGACGCTACGGGGCGTGAATCTGAAGGATGGCGAAAGCAGATTCATGGACGCTACTGGGCGTGAATCTGAAGGATGACGAAAGCAGATTCATAGACGCTACTTGGCGTGAATCTGAAGGATGACGAAAGCAGATTCATTGACGCTACTGGGCGTGAATCTAAAGGAAGACGATAAGCAGATTCATTGACGCTACGGAGCGTGAATCTGAAAGGAGACGATGAACAGATTCATTGACGCTACGGGGTGTGAATCTGAAAGGAGACGATGAGCAGATTCATTGACGCTACGGGGCGTGAATCTAAAAGGAGACGATAAGCAGATTCATTGACGCTACGGGACATGAATCTGAAAGAATACGATAAGCAGATTCATTGATGCTACGGGGCGTGAATCTGAAAGAAGACGATAGTAGATTCATTGATGCTACGGGGCGTGAATCTGAAAGACGACGATGAGCAGATTCATTAACGCTACGGGGCGTGAATCTGAAAGATGACGAAAACAAATTCATTGATGCTACAGGGCGTGAATCTGAAGGGCGACGATAAGCAGATTCATTGATGCTACGGGGCGTGAATCTGAAAGATGACGAATGTTGGGACTCTCAAAGACGACAAAAGCAGAGTATCCTGAAGACGATGGTAGGCAGGTTCCGCCCTTAGGCATGAACCTCAAAGACGACGATAGTAGAGAATCTCCAACACGACGAAAGCGGAGAATCTCAAAGATGATGGTAAGCAGATTCATCCCGTAGGCGTGAATCTCAACGACGACTACGAGCAAATTCAACCCTTAGGCGTGAATCTAAAAGAGGGGTCACGTCCAACATAAGACGTACCCAGAGACGAAATGAGATCACATAATGCACATGTGCCTGAGAAATGCGAGCGTCAATGAGACGCGGATGATGCATGTCCTATGCTCTAGTATCGCATGAAGGTATCTAAAGATTCCTAATCTGATTAAGGATGCTCCGACCCTATATGCATGAAAATCCCTAAGCTAAATGTGATGCATCTGGGAAAAGACATGTAAAACAAAGGTGAGGGTAGAATAAGAATTTCACATCGAGTGAAACCCTACACGCTCTCGAAAACAACACATAATCCTAGGTTAATGCAACCTAAAGCTACAAGCACGCAAAGCCTAACCCTAGGGTGAACTAAGCAAGAGACCTTAATCTCTATTATTGTTTGTTTTTAGGGTTTGGCAAGTTATCAGGCCCTTGGGTCCAACATGAGTGGATGTGGGTCCTTGGATCCATAAGGAAGGGGATGTGCACCTATGACCCGAGTAATGATGATGGGCTTTGGGCCTTGGAAGAATGGATCTAGGCCCGTGGGCCTGGCATGGAGGCAGGCCCTTAGGCCCAAGCCCGAGAAATGAGCCCTTAAGCTCATAGCAAACGATAGAGAGCCCGAGGGCTGAAAAATAGGGGAAGGGAAGGAGGGCACGTGGGCCCACCACGAATGGATGGGCCCGCAGGCCCAAAATAGCTTATTCAGAGGCTTATTGAATGTTTCAATCTAAAACTAGCAAAATAATTAAAACACCGATACAAGTCACAAACTACTCAAAATCAGCAGACAAGTAAATTAACGCAACTTATGATATCCAACTTTAAACTTAAAGACGAGAGTGCAAGCAATGTTCGTTATGCAAACATGTTTTTGCAAAAGTAATGAAGTCGTGAGCACGATATCAATCATATTAAACGTGGCAAAAATGGTGATACTAACTCATGTTGAAAAAGATGTACCATGCTCCATATGAAAAGTACCTCATTGTCACATGCTTGATCATTTCATGCATGCATCATGCAAAACATTTAATGCGAAGATTTTAACCCATGTTTCACGTAAACATCATGTGGCATGCATGCATGTCATTAATTATTTCATGCAAAGCTTACGCATATCATGTGTTACATGCTAAAAATCACACGACATAAAATTTATATTTACGACATTTTTGCCGTCAAAATTGTATGCGACCTTTCATTGAATCATCAAAACACCGTTACATCATCAGTTCATCACATGGAATATAATCTCAACAATGGAAGAAAACAAAAGATGAGACAGGGATTATTACCTAGTCGGCACGAGTCTGTCGACCCGATTGCAAGAAATCTCACCCCCTTTAGTGTCGATGTGTGGTGGAGGTAACAAGTGGGCCCTACTCAATGTCCGAGTGGAGAGAACCAAAAGTTCAAGGGCATGAGCAAAACTATTTTTGCAAATAATGCAAAGGAGAAAAAGAAATGGAGAAAACAAAAATAAACTAAAACTATTTTTGCAAAACTTCTTTTCTTTTTTTTTTTCTTTTTTTTTTGTTTTAAACTTTTTTTTCTTTCAAAACGATTTTTTGACTTTTTTCCTTTTTTTCTTTTTTCTTCTTTCTTCTTCCTTCTTCTCTTCTTCTCATACTCTCTTCCTGCTCTCCTCTCCTTCTCTACACGTCTGGCAACAGACGACAATTTTTTTTTTCTTTCTCTCCTCACGTCTGATTACAGAAGTTTCTTTTTTTTTGCTTATTCCCTGCTACATGACTGCAGCAGCTGCTGTTGCTGTCTTCTCCTTTTCTCCTCTATTTCACTCTCAATCTCTCGGTTTCTCTCTCTTGATTTCTCCCTAACTCTCTACCAATCTCCTTTTCTTTGTTCCTCTCGATCTTTTTTTCTCTCCGCTCTCTCTCCTGAACTCTCTCCCTGTTTCTCGGCCTCTCTCTCTATTTCCTCTCTGGTCCTCTCTCTACCCCAGCCAAGTCCACCGATCCCCCCCGGTTCTCTCTCTCTCTTATCTCCCCGTCGACACCAAAAATAAGGAGAAGGATGGGGGAGGTGCGTGGCTGTCACCCACGCCCCACACCTCCTTATTCCCCTCCCATGCTCTCTCCCATCTCTCCCTGTTTCCCTCTCTGTCTCTCCCACATTTTTTTTCTTTTCTCCCTTACAGCACCCCACCCAAGCTGGTGTGCACGTTTCACACGCACATGCAATGTGCATGCCAAAACCCCCACTGCATGTGCGTGGTGGCCAAAATTTTATTTTATTATTTTATGTGTTTTTTTTAAGTGAAAATGGGTCCCCCACTTTTGAAAAATGGAATTCACTTAAAAACTGATTTTTTAGACAAAAATAAAAGATTTGGGAAATTGAGGTGGGCCAATCCTGTCGCAACACGTGGCAATACCCAGGGATTAAAATCCTACAGTTCCTCGACTGAATCGGTTCCATTCTGAGTTCGGGGTTCCTCGAGATTTGGTTCTTTTCTTGTTCCGGCCTTGAGCCGAATTTTGGATGAGGAGTGAAGCCTGCTTAGTCGCATTAAACCAATTTTCATTAAATTGTGCACATAAATCGTGGTACAGCCAAAACGGGTATTTTTCTGGGTTGTGCGAAAATTTGGCGTCTACAGGTGGTACACAGGCTACCAACCTACCCTGAAGTCAAACCAGTTAAGCAGAAGCTTAGAAGATTAAGACCAGAATGGACGATGAAGATCAAAGAAGAGATTACCAAGCAACTAGATGCAAAGTTTCTGGTTCCAATCACTTACACTGACTGGTTGGTGAATATAGTGCCGATACCCAAGAAAGATGGAAATGTTTGGATGTGCATTGATTACCGAAATCTCAACAAGGCGAGTCCGAAAGACGACTTCCCGTTGCCTCATATTGATATATTGGTCGACAATGCCGCTGGACATGGTTTATTGTCTTTTATGGATGGGTACTCTGGATACAATCAGATCAGAATGGCAGAGGAGGATATGGTTAAGATGTCATTCATCACACCTTGAGGAATCTACTGCTACAGAGTGATGCCATTTGGACTTAAAAATGCTGGAGCTACTTACCAAAGGGCGATGACCACTCTTCCACGACATGATCCACAAGGAGTTAGAAGTTTATGTGGATGATATGATTGCCAAATCAGAAAGAAGAGAAGATCACATCAGGGACTTAACAAAATTCTTCAAACGTCTGAGAAAGTTCAAACTGAGGCTCAACCCTAGTAAATGCGTATTCGGGGAAAAATCAGGGAAATTATTGGGGTTCATCGTCAGTCACAGAGGGATTGAGGTAGACCCAACCAAAGTGAAAGCTATTATGGATATGCCTCCGCCTCGAAATGAGAAAGAGATTCGTGGGTTTCTAGGAAGGATCTAGTACATTAGCAGATTCATAGCTCAACTCACGCCTATCTGTGAGCCCATCTTCAAACTATGAAGAAAAGATGTTCCTAAGATTTAGAATGAGGATTGTCAGAAAGCATTTGATAGAATTGAGGAATATTTGCTGAGCCTCCAGTACTGGTCCCACCTATTCCGGGGAAACCCTTGATTTTATATATCTCTGTGACTAACACTTCAGTGGGAGCTGCTTTAGGGAAATATCATGAGGACAGTGGTAAAGAAAGAGCCATTTACTATATTAGCAAGACTTTATCCGGGTATGAAACAAGATACACACCTTTAGAGAAGACTTGCTTTGCGTTGGTATGGGCCGCGAAAAGGCTCAGACATTACATACTGTCACATTCAATACAGTTGCTCTCGCGAATGGACCCTATCAAATATCTATTTGAGAAGCTGGCATTATCAGGGAGAACAGCTAGATGGCAGCTACTTTGATCGGAATTTGACATAACCTATCTCACACAAAAATCCATAAAAAGGAGGGCGATAGCTGATCATCTTGCAACCCATCCACTCCCGGATAGAATGGCAGTAATAACAGAATTCCCTGACGAGTATATATTGTCTACAGAACCAGGAGAAGGAGAAGAAGATATCCCCTGGAAAATGTACTTCGGCGGAGCCCATAACAAGATACGCAGAGGGATAGGAGTAATGTTAGTATCACCTGATGGAGTCAGAACACCCATTGCCATCAGATTGTGGTTCCCTTGCACGAACAATATAGCAGAGTATGAGGCTTGCATTGTTGGTTTGAAGGCGGCCCTTGCCTTATCAATCAAAAGATTAATGGTTTACGGAGACTCTCTCCTGATTATTAAGCAAGTTTAGGGTGAGTGGAAGCTGAAGAACGAACAGTTGGTTTCCTATCATGAATATCTCTTGAAATTGGTCGACGAGTTCGATGAAGTCGGATTCCATCATGTGTTCCGGAACAAAAACTATTGTGCGAATGCTTTAGTAGTGTTATCATCCTAGCTAACTATCCCGGAAGGAGCTACAGTTCGACTAATTGAGGTAATCCAGAGAGATGAACCCGCATACTGCTACCAAGTGCAAGAGTTCGAAGGAGAAGAGCCCAGTTAGCCATGGTATGCCGAGATCAAGAGGTTCCTGGAAACACAGGAGTATCCAGAAGGTGGAACCAAGAGAGACCGAAGGTTCATTAGGTCCTTGGCCTCAGGGTTTGCTTTATGGGGAGGACACATATTCAAAAGATCCTTTCATAATACACTTCTGAGATGTGTGGACGAAGATGAAGCATTGAATAATCTAAAAAAAGTCCGTGTAGGAGTATGTGGCCCACACATGAGTGGACGAATGTTGGCTAAGAAGATCTGCAGGTATGGGTACTACTGGCGGACAATGGATACTGACTGCGAAAGGTTTGTCAGGAAATGTCATGAATGTCAAATACAAGGAGATCTTATCCATGTTCCCCCAGCAGAACTAAATTGTCTGGCATCCCCTTGGCCTTTTTCCACATGGGGAATCAATGTGATAGGCAAGATACACCCATCTTCATCAAACGGACATAACCACATTATTGTGGCTGTCGATTATTTTACTAAATGGGTGGAAGCGATCTCATGTAAGAGTGTCAAGTCTGCCCCCACCGCAAGAGTCATCCAGAATCAGATCATTTGTAGATATGGGGTGCCACATGAAGTCATCTCTGATAACGGTTTGAATTTCATCAGATCAGAGGTACGCAACTTGTTAGATAAGTATAGGATCCAGCACCATAACTCGTCGCCCCATATACCGCAGACTAATGGAGCAGTGGAGGCTGCCAATAAGACATTAGTCAGGATCCTAAAGAAGATGACTATGACGTATAAGGACTGGAGTGACAAGTTGCCTTATGCATTATGGGTTTACTGCACGTTCATTCGGACGCCAACAAGGGCAACCCCATTCTCTCTTGTGTATGGAATAGAAGCCGTACTCCCGATCGAAATTGAAATCCCGACTCTCAGAGTTCTGAAGGAAGGAACCGAAGATGAAGCTGATTGGATTCAGTCCAGGGTAGATGCTTTAAAATGCATTAATGAGAAGAGAATAGATGTAGCATGTCATGCACAGGCTTACCAATAGAGGATATCTCGTAGCTTCAACAAGAAAATCCGGCCAAGGAATTTGAACGTAGGGGATCTTATGCTTAAAGAAATCAGGCCCGTGGATCACTCTGACGCAAGGGGCAAATTCAACCCAAATTGGGAAGGTCCCTATATCATTAAGAACATCTTCCCAAGGATGGCAGTCCAATTGACAGACCTCGACGGGATAAATCACCAGAAGCCTACAAATGCGGACCAACTCAAGAAGTACTACGCTTGAGGTAGCTGCTCAACTCTTAGACTAGGGGCAAGTTAAGCCGATAGAGGTTAAAAAAGGAGGCATTTCTTTGGCCGATATCAAAACCCAAAAAAAAGCCTAGTTGAAACTTCATTTCCGCTAGAAAATGAGTTTTGAGCCTGAAACCTTTTCTTGTACATAGAAAATGACCCCCTATCCAAACCTGAGAGTTTATCTTCCTTCTTGTACATATATTTCTGCCCAAAAGGCAACCAATATCAAAAAATCCAAAAAAATCAAATACCCAGAAAACCCCAAAAAAAATCAAATATTCTAAAAATCCAAAAAAATTCAAATACTCAAAATCCCAAAAAAAATTTGAATATTCCAAAAAATCTCAAAAAAAATTGAAATCCAAAAATATAGAAAAACCCAAAAATCAAAAGCAATAAAATGTCTTATGAGCCCTAAGTTAAACAAGGGGCAGAAATAAAGAAAGGAGAAAATCCTCAGAAAAGTCAGGCTCATCAATTCTTTGAGCCTTTACCCCTTCTTCCTACCCAACCTAAGCCACGCTACAACCTAAAAGACCTCATAGACCCTATGCGCGACACAAGTCTTTGGTCGAGGAGAAAGGTGGTGAATCTCCAAAAAATGATGAAGGTAAAAATTCAAGAATAGAAATCGTAGTCTGAAAAATAAAGAGTTGAGAAAATTTGATCCGCATTTGTGAGCCTTGAAGTGCAAGGCCCTCCATGTCGGAGGACTAATCGGCAAGCACAACTAAGGGAGTAAGCTACGAAAAGGGTAAGCCCCTGAGCAGTATCTGCCCAGAGAAGAAAGAGGCTCTCTGACAGTAATGACGTCAGTGGCAAGCTCAAAATCTCTAGATGAGTTGGTATTCATCGGATCCAACGAGCGAAGTCAGAAAGATAGAAGGTGAAGCGAGACGAGGTCAACCCAAGGAAATGGCGACCTATCAGTGTGACCCTGGCTATTTGAACAAATATTCATGAGCATATCCAAGCTAATGGGTTTAATTGCTCTCCGCTTCTACACTTTTCAAAAAAGGAAGAGAAAATGTTTTCGAAAGGCATTTAAAAAAAAAGCTTTTTTTGTTATTTTCAAATCCTTGCCCGACGGAGATCATATGAGGATAAATTTAGGATGCTAGGGGCATGCCTTGCATGACCCTGGTTTAGGCATCTGAGGAAAATCTCCAAAGGACAAGTGTGGTTCATAAAGTGCCTTTTTATCGATTTTTTAAAAGGATTTTCAAAACAAGATAGGTTTTGGTTTCAAATCCTTGCCTAGTAGGGATCCTATGAGGATAAATTTAGGATGCTAGGGGCATACCTTGCATGACCCTGGTTTAGGCATCTGAGGAAAAATCTCCAAAGGACAAGTGTGGTTCATAAAGTACCTTTTTATCGGTTTTTGAAAAGGATTTTCAAAATAAAATAGGATTTGGTTTCAAATCCTTGCCTAGCAGGGATCCTATGAAGATAAAATTAGGATGCTAGGGGCATGCCTCGCATGACCCTGGTTTAGGCATCTGAGAAAAAAATCTCCAAAAGGCGAGTGAGGTTTACAAAGTACCTTTTCCTGTTTCATCGATTTTTTTTCGAAAAAAGATTTTTTTTAAAAAAAATTAGGTTTTGTTTTCAAAAACCTTGTCCGGCGGGGGAGCCAATGAGGATAAATTTAGGATGCTAGGGACATGCTTTACATGGCTTTGGTTTAGGCATCTGAGGCAAATTTCCCAAAAGACATGTGCATTTTCATAATAAGCAGGAAGAGTCACAACATGTGGCACGTGGAAGTCAATTGCAATGGTGCAGTTGATGAATTCATCCAACACA
>MVGT01002158.1:0-17034 GCA_002174775.1 Macleaya cordata
GGGCTTCGGGCGCCCATGGGCTGCGTCGGGCTCGGGCCGGACGGGCTGGGTAGCGGGTCGGTGGGCTTTATTTACAGCTCTAATTATGCCCATCATTGGAGTAGGGCTTCTTGGTCGGAACTACTCTGCTCGAGGATCTAAGTATCCCGGAGACCTAATCATTCCGGTGTCGTCCAAGAAAAGAATTTGGCCAGAGAACCAGATAAATATTTTCCTCCTTCCAAGACCCAAACTTTTGTATGTATTTAAATATTTGTTCATAGTTATTTGATGTAAATTTCAATTAGGTGATAGTTGCAGTAATTGAGATTTTGGACTGAAAATCGTCCAATTTTTTTTTAGGAAGAATGGTGATAGAAAAGAGAAGAGGAAATGATAGAAAAGTGAAACGTTTTCGATTTATTTTATTTTTGGGTTAATTAGTTTGAGGGTCCCATAAAAGGGCAACACAAAGATTTGGATCCTGCGATTGTCCACCTTTGCATTTAGGTCCTAGAATGATGGTCGACCCAGACCGTCTAATAACCGGGATGTTAAGAATGCTATGTAAAATGATCAAACTACCCCTGTAAAATTTGAAAATGACCTAAAAGCCCAAACGTCTATTTTCTACGTTAAATCTCTCACACGTTCGAGTCCCGTGTACGGTGAGGATGAATATCCCTGAAATCAACGGATAGGATTACAGTTAGGGTTCATATATAAAGAACATCGTTTTTTTTTTTCACCGCGAAAGGGTTTCCCATTTTTTTTACTGGACGACGCCATGTTCGGCTCCGGCGAGAAGACTTTGGAAGACCTTCATTTCCGGCGATTTTAAGGTTTAGGGTTTCGAAGATTTCTCAAGAGGTGATCACTGTTTAGGGTTTCTTTGGTCGTCTTCTTCGTTTAGTTTAGGGTTTGGGTCCCGAAGTGTCGAAGGTACTTAAGGTCTGATCAATCGAAGGTATTTGAGGTCTGATCTTTCGAAAGCATTTGATGAGGTTTGATCATTCTACCATTGTAAGTATACTTCACCTTCATTGTGCTTTTAACTCAGTTTTGGGGTTGTGAAATGGGTTAGGGTTTCTAAAATGCTTTAGTAGTAGCAGTAGCTGTCGACTTCATTTTTAGGACTTTTACAGTAGCAGTTGCCGTTTTCAATTTGATGCTGGATTACTTGATTAAACAAATATGATACTTGATATTTTAATACCATCACAGTAGTTCACGTACTGTTGCAATATTAATGAGATAACAGAGTTAAGTTAAGGTTAGACGGTGTTAAGTAGAGTAGAGATGTCCAAATTTTAGCTAGGGGATAGAGAAGGGTCTGGGAAAAAAGGTACATAAGATCTGAACTCGGTGAATTCATTCACGAGTAGATTGTCAAAAAATTAATTTCTTTCTGAAAATCTTTGCACGCTTTACTATTTTTTTCTTTTCTTCTTTTATGGGACGAGTGAGTGAGGAACATGCATGAGTACTTGTTGTATTCTAAATCGAGGTCCACTAGTATCTAACTCGAATTAGTCGAATGGGTTGAATCGGTTGATCTAGACACTTTGTTTCGTACGTGCAAGTCATTGACGGGGCTGGTCGGGCAGTTGGTCTTCTTATAATTCGATTGAAGGCAGAACTATTAGAGCCTCTCCAATGCAAGGCAAGAATGGTCTGCGTAAAAGTGGTGTACTACGTAAAAAATACATCCAATTTATTCTTAAAATCCTCTCCAAAACAAATATGTTCATCTAACGTGAAGATGATGTGCGGTTGGGAAGACATCCTCTAGTCCATCTTTTTGTTCTAAAGATTCACCAAGTGGAGTGTAAATTTCAAATGAGTTTTAAGAAAAAGAAGATACAATAGGCTTTTTGGCAAACGGGCACGTCGAAGAGATTATGGTCACAAAAATTATCCCTTGGATCATCTTATATGGGTGAACAAACAAGAGTAAGTAAAGTGCAAGAATAAAAAGGGTATTAGGTGAGCCCACTGGTAATAGTGTATACGCTAATGTGATCTAGATGTTAATGAGATCATCGTAAAAAAAAAATTAGCTTTTGCATCAAATCCATATGACCACATTAGCAAGTGTAACCCGAGTGTAAATAAATAAATAATATAATGGGACAAATTAAGTATTTCTTAAAAAGATGTGTTTAAAAAAAAAGAGAGTAGAAAACGCCAAACACGCAAGTGTCAAGAATTTGGGGCTTCAGTATCTTAAAAAGATATGTTTAAAAAACCAATGTTTTTTTTTTTTTGGTTATATATTTGGACCCAAAGAGGAAGAGGAAGAGACAGTAAATTGAGTCCAAATATATAACAAAAAAAGGTTGGTTTTTTATTTTATTTATTGACTTTAATTAATTTTTGTTTTGAGTTAACAGAGTTAACTTAAAGTTAAAAGTGGTTAAGTTTCTGGTGCTAGTGGATAGAGAGGGGGACATGGATTTTGGGGCCAGAGGATTTGGACTCACAACTAGGGTGGTTAAAGGACAAAAATGTCATTTGAAACTTTTCTTATACATAGGGTAGTCAATTAGGACTTCTATGGACTTTTATGGACTCTTGAATATGACAGACTTCGAAGGATTCTCACAGTCCATACACTTCTACGGAGTCCTGCAAAGTCCACAGACTTGTACTGATAAAGTCTACAGACTTGTACTGTAAAGTTCACAGACTTCTGTGGACTTGTAATGATAGAGTCCACCGACTTCTACAGACTTTTGTGGACTTGATAAATCAAGGTAATTATTAACTATTAATTACTAATTTTAAATTATTGATATTTATTATTATGATTACTATATTATACTAGTAAGTTTAATATTTAATAAATAAAATATTATTAGTAGTTTTGCTAATCCCAATAATATTTTTCAAAGAGGTAGAATTTTCTTTTCTTTTTTTTCCTCTGCTTAAAGTTTATACTTTGCTTAAAGTTTATGCTTTGTTATGGTTTTTGTGCCAAAGCAAAAGAAATATTAACTAATTTAATTATAATTATAAGGTATTAAATTATCCTTATTTATTATTAACTATAATTATTAATTAATAATATTATTATTATTTTTTAATTTTATAATAAGTATAAATTATTATCATGAAAATTAATACTTATAATTAACTATTAATAATTTGATTATAATATAAAAATTTTATATTATTTATAGTAGAGAGAGGAGAGAGGAGAGAGAAAGTCGATGCAAATCTCACCTATATCGGTTGGGCTTTGCTAACCCAATTTTTTTTCATAAATATTCNTTAATTATAATTATAAGGTATTAAATTATCCTTATTTATTATTAACTATAATTATTAATTAATAATATTATTATTATTTTTTAATTTTATAATAATTATTATTATTTTTTATTATAATTATAATTATTAATAAAGTATTTACATTATGACTTATTAACAATTAATTATTATTTATTATAGTAGAGAGAGGAGAGAGGAGAGAGAAAGTCGATGCAAATCTCACCTATATCGGTTGGGCTTTGCTAACCCAATTTTTTTTCATAAATATTCAAAAAAAGTCAATGGAAGTCTATCACCTTACAAATCCATCATTTTGAAGTCCACATTCAATCACATGGGACTTCTATGGACTTTAATAAAGTCTACAACCATAAAAATAGGACTTATGTAGATTTTGATGAAGTCCATAATTATCAACATAGAACTTTTATAGACTTTGATTAAGTCCATAATCACTAACATAGAACTTTTATGGACTTCATCAAAGTTCACAACTATACACCTTCTAATTTTTTAAGTGCATCCAAATCCATCCAAATCCAAGGTGACTTTACCCACTTTGAAACATCAATCCGAACTACTAACATTTGTTTTTTCGAGGGGAATCCGAGCTACCGACATTGGATTGCAATTTACGACATCTTTCTTTTGGAGTCAACTATATATAATTCTATTGTTAACTTTGAGATGACATTTTGGTTTTTGTAAAGTTTTGAGTTTCACGCACGTTGATGAAGAACTCATTTAGGTAAACAATTTTTTTTATTTTTTTATTTTATTTTATCAGAATTGAAGTAATTAATCATCCTCATAAATTAAGGTCACCTTAATTAGAACTCATATGCATGTGAGCCCACCACTTAATGGCTATAATTTTGTTAAGTTATGATATCGATGTCAATGTGTCAACTACCGATGCCCTGACTTGTTCAACATCGATCTTTAATTTACTAGATGCATAAGCAAACATGAACACTTTCCTGACATTATTATTATTGAAGATTGAAATGAGATTCGTCATTATTTTTATTTGGGTTAATTTAACTTACCCTCTAAAATTGGTGATTTGAATTTACCCCCCCAAAGATCACATATTTAACTTATCCCCTCAAACTCACGATTTTCGTCCTTTTGCCGTTTGATGGCGCAGGTGTGCCTCGCACTGACTCATTTATGACCAAAATACCCATCACGTGCATAACAGGTGATTACTTAAGTTCCTAGCCTACTACATTTTATGGAAATAGTCCTACGGTTCATCTTTCAACTTCGGATCAGATGGTTGAGATTAAACTAATAACCTTGATCTTGTTCTTCATCTTTTTCATCAACACTGGCGGCCATGGCTGCCTCTTTTTTCATGGAGATGAAAACATGTAGAGAGCCAAAGAGAGAGAGTGTCGGTGCAAGGGTGAGAAGGAGTGATTCGACAGAGAAGAAAGAATAACAGGTGCTGAAGTGGTCTGAGATGATGCAGCAGCAGCCATGGTGGAGGGTAGGGAAGAAGAAAACGATTAGGGTTAGGGTTTAGGAGTCGGTGGCTCTAGATACCATGTAAGTTTGATAGAAGAGAAGGGAAGGTCCCACATTATTCATTACGCATTTTCTCTATATTTTATTAGTTTCACATTAGTGGATAAGTTTAGTGGGTGAGAATCACTTATATTTTTGAACTTTTTGAGTACCTGCCACCTGTGGGTTTACATAAAAATCGATGATATATGAACTGATTTATTGTGAGAGGATGTCGTCATCACGTATGTCATCCTTTGGAGCACATCAATATTCCTTAGCTTTTAGGCCATAAAAATTACTGAAATTTTAAGGGCCCGTTTGGTTCGCGATTGAAAAACTTATTTTCAAAAACTAATTTACATCTAAACTAATATGCATTGTGTACTACATCCAAAACTGTTTTAGAATTTACAATAAAATCATGTATAATTTTACAAAACAAAAAAATGTTGTTTTCTTTGTTTTCAATGAAATCATTTAGGATTTTATAGTAAAGTCAAAAAAATAGTTTTAGATGTGATACAAAATGTAGTTAATTTAGGTGTAAATTAGTTTTTGAAAACAAGTTTTCCAATCGCGAACCAAACGGGCCCTAAGTTTTCTCAAGTGTACCCTTTTTTTTATTGTAATTTTTCAACTAAATCTTTTTTTTTTTGGTAGGAAAACGATAGAGAGCTATATAGATAAGGAGGGTAAAGCCCCAATAGTAGCCGAGTCACAGTTAAGTACATCAAAGATAAAAGATGGCGAAACAGTCAAACAAACTTCAGTTGTTGAGGTCTTAGCCCGAGAGGCTAGGGCATACACAATTGAGTTGACTGTCCGCTTAACAAACATAAAGGAAACTGAAGTAAAGAAAGGTAATAGATGTCGAACATCCTCGAGATGAGCCTAGTACACCATCCTATAGGGCTAGCAATAGCAGGCATCGTAAGATAGTTGATGGTTTTTGCATCACCTTCAAAGTGCACATGTGAAATCTGAAGAGAGATCGCCTATTTAGCTGCTTCAAGAGCAGCTATCCCTTCTGCTTCTTAAGTCGATGACGACATCGTTGGGATCATCTTGGCCCCCTACACATACGCATATGATCACGTAGAACCAATCAAATCCCAGTATGATGATTTATAATATAAAAGGCATCAAAATTTATTTTGACCAAATCAATGGGAGGGGAAATCAAAAAATTATCAATAATGGCAGGGAGACTATCAGGATGCTTAGAATTCTCCAAAGAAAACAGACTAATATAATTAAAAGTTTCAAAGACAATTCTTAGGGGGTAGACTCAATATTATCAAATAAATTCTTACATCTAGCTTTCTAAATCATCCAAGATAAGGTAGCACATAAGACACCCCAATCACTTATACTTGGGTCCCATCCATCAGGAGGATTAAACCAAGATTCTATCCAAAATTAAACGGTAATATTGGTAATATTAGTGAAGAGACAATAAGGTGTAGTAAACCAAGCACATCGAGTGAAGAGACAGATGTTCCATTGTTTCTAAAGTACAGTTACAAAGAGGGCAATTACTATTATCAATATCAATAATAGAGCTTATTTTACTATTTGTTGGCAACATTCTAAGATAATATTTAAAAATAAATAATTTGACTCTAGAGGAGGTTTTCAGCCCCAAATTTGTTTCCAAATAAGAGGATGAGTAGCAGTTAAAGGTAAAGTGATAGTCGGATGAGAAAAAGCCTCAAATAAACTTTTACTAGAATAAATACCTGATTTGGTAAGATTTCAATGTATTTGGTTAGTTCTTGTTAAGGACAAAGGGATAGCCAATATTTTAGATGAAATTTAAGGATTAAATATAGAGTTAATAAGAGGGATATTCTATTAAGTTTGATCTAGATTAATGTGTTGATTAACTATAGCAAGATGAGGAAAATTCCCATTAGGAACTAAAGTAGTAGAATCTATGTCCTGGATCCAATTTGAATCCCAAATTTTAATATTTCGTAGTATTTCCAATCTCCCAAATGTGATATTTCTTAATATTAGCTAAACCTTTCCGGACACATGCCCCTATCCAAGACCCAAATTTTTTAATTTGGGAGTCGAGATGATCTGAGTTAAGAAAATATTTGGCTTTTAATATAGAATCCCAAAGGGAGATAGGTTGTTGAAACAACCTCCAACCAATTCTAGTAAGTTGTGCCATATTGTCCTTGTGGGTATCTCTGAACCCCAACCCACCTTCAATGGTTGGTTTGCAGTGAGTGGACCAAGCTTTCAAGTAAAGCTCTTTTATTTCTTCCTTTTTTCCCCACAAGAAATTTCTCTGAACGGAAGTGATAGTCACACAATTTTTTTTTAGTAAAGCAACACATCCCATCTGATACATAGACGTTGCCCCAATGATAGTTTTAGTTAGGATTGTTCTACTTGCTTGGGATAGAAGCTTGCCTTTCCATGAGGGAAGCCTATTTCTTAGTTTAGTAATTATGCTTTCAAAGCATTTGATTTTTAATATATTTATAAATAGCAGGACTCTTAGATATTTATCACTTAAAGTAATTTTTTTAACCTTTAAGATTTTGATTATTAGGGAGTTTGGGACTAAAGAAAATTCCAGATTTCTGGAAATTAATCAGTTGTCTTGAAGCTTCACAGAATCTATTGAGAAGATCTACTAAAAAGTATCATTCTGAAAAACTTCTTGATCAATAACAAAACTGTATAATATGAACCAAATCTAGGCATGTCAATTGAGCTAAGTGAGCCGAGCTTAGGGGTATTCAAGCTCGACCTTAAATATATTTGACATTCTCAAACCTAAGTTCGACCCGAAGTAAAATAAATATCCTTGACCAAACTCGGCCCATATAAAATTTCGGGCTTTGGATCGAATTCGGGTTTGCTCGAAAAATATGTGCGCTATAACTTTCAAATTAAAAAACTAAGATTCGGGTTTTCAAGATACTTTACCTTGAAATCCTTGAAGAAACTAAATCAAAGAAGCATGTGCTCTACTTGGTTGTTTTGGAGTGCACTGTATATCAACCTCTTCAGCTAGTTGTGCTAGGGTGCAAATAGGATCAGGTTGTGAAAGTTATGTGGGCTGGTTGGGGAAAACCCTATAATGTGAATCTTTGTGGTAAAAAAAGATATACCTTCTTCCCTTTTCAGTGACAACCACTTTAGACCACCAATTTGCTAAGTCTGCATCCCTATGTACTCGATGTATATAACCATCCTTTAAGTATGAAAATACTATAGTGTAAACTCTTAGCTTCTTATTAAACTTGCCAACAGAAACACATAAGTCAGAAATGCTGACTGTGTCCCCAGCAACATTCTTTAACACTGCCATTCCCCCCTTAATGTAGTCCATAAGATCACCCTTCTACGTCTTCAACAGAAACACATAAGTAATTAAAAAACACATAAAATGTCAAACCTCCACATCTTCAACAGAAACACATAGGTAAGAAACACATAAGGAACAACCTATCTCCCTTTAGAAATTGTTTAAATGGTCAAACAATAATCGAACCTATCCTTAATATCAAACACAAATTGGACCAGAAGATGATTTAATTATTAGAAACAATCTCCGACTATTCAAGCATGACCTCTAAATATTCATATGCACATTAATCTATGCAGAAAAATTAATGAGTCTACATCTTTGGCGACAACAGGAAGCATGACCAAAATAAGAACATATTTGTAGGACATATAGAAAGAACCGAATATGACTCGGATATGCTGGGAGTCTCCTTTTGGGCATGAGTCGTAAAGAAAGAATTTACGACTACTATCGAGTAAGATACAATGAGTTTGGTTTTGACTTCTGGAACAATCAAATTTATTTTTAGTTTGTGGTTAAATCGATCCCTAAATTAGTTTAGAAGAAAGGGTTAAAACTTAAAAGTAAAATACAACCGTATGCTAGCTAAGAAACGGTTGAGATGCCAATCTAAATTGATCCCTGAATATATTTTTAGTTTGGTGACAACTATATGCACATCCATAATTAATTTAGAAGAAAGGGTTAAAACTTAAAAGTAAAATACAATCGCATGCTAGCTAAGAAACAGTTGTTAATACAACTGACATGGTAGGAAGGAGCATAAAAGAGAGTCACGTGACGAGGAACATGAAGGGAATCACGTGATGAGGAGCGTCAAAGGTAATCATAAAATGATCTGACGTGGAGTTGGGTAACGTAGGAAGTAAGCTACATTTGTATATAAATAGGATGGTGATAAAAGGAAAAATGGTTAGTTGGTAAGATACTTGTCAGAACTAGGATCAAACAAAAGTAGAGAATAAACCCTTCTTCAAGTTCTTCTCTGTTCATCTTTATTTATCTTTAGTTCATAAAGTTTTATCCCTTCATCTTGAATTGAGGTGAGAGGTCTTGAATTCTGATCTCTCATTTTTGCACCGTCAGCGAAATTGAACTCAATTTTTTATCCAGGAACCAAAAATTCAAGAATTATAATGCCGCCTCGAAGAATTGTTGCTTAGAAAGGGAACTCCGACACTTCTGGTACTAAGAATCTAGAAAATACTGTTCCTGATCAAGAACAACAACAAACTGATCAAGAAACTCCATTAACTAAAAATCTAGATCTGGGAATTCCGAAAAATGATTCTGTTCTTGCTTAACTTTTAATGGCTGTGCAAAAAATACAGGCAGATTATTTGGAGTTAAAGAAGGTATTCAGGTTGTAGAACGAATCACATAGGTCAAACGTTGATGATTCTACTCTAGATCCGCAAGAACCCCTCTAGGAAAATATTAATCATGTAGAAGATTATGATAAAATTCAAACTCCAGACGGGGTTGCTAATAACTTGAAGACTGAGTTGGAAGCAGTAGTCAGACAAGGTAAAGATGATATGATTCAGTTCTTGGCAAAAGCGCAGCAGCAACCTCAACTTCATTCGTTGGAGGTCGAGGAAGATTCAGATCCTATTCAGAAACATATAAGTGATGTTGAAATTCCAAAAAAGTTTTAGGTTCCTAAATTCATTATGTTTAATAGATCCTATGATCATTATGAACATATTCATCATTACAAGCAACTGATGGCAGTTTGAAAGACAAATGGCGCTCTTCTTTATAAATTTTTTCGTGAAGTCTTACTGGAGAAGCTCTTTCTTGGTTCTTAAGGCTTCTAATGAATTCCATATGTAAATTTGCTGAGATCTGGAAATCTGTTCATTTTAAAATAAATTTGTAATAAGAAAGGGAAGCTCGATATTGATTTGTTATTCAATATTCGGCAATGGCACGGTGAATCTTTAAGAGATTTTACCAAACGATTTCGATCTGTTGCGCAATCGATTGGAAACGTTGATAAAAAAAGTAGTTACAATTGCATGTAATAATGCTCTAATTCTGGGAACGAGATTTTATGAAACGTTGATCTTTGATCTTCATGGATCAATGCAAGAATTGATTTCACGAGCAGAAAAATATGCCAAGTTGGAGGATGAGTACGATACTCATTCTACAGGGAGGCCAAAAATTTATGAAGTCTCTACAAAAGAAATAAAGCGGTCAGCTGACACATTTACCTTGTCACCAGATACACAAGATAAAAAGCAACGGACAGAAGGAGATATGAAAAGTGTGAAAACTCTACCAGATGAAAGATCAAGGAAATGGAATGAATCTGTAACCATATCCCCTTAAACATGACTGTAGACAAGATTTTGGATAGAATTAAGGATAAAAGTTATTTCAAGTGGCCAAAGCGACTATCATTGATTACACGAGATAATGGAAATGGTGAGTATTGCACTTATCATAAAGGATACTCTCACAGCACAACTCAGTGCAGAACTTTAATTAGCTTTATCCAATGGATGATTCCAGAAGGACGACTTCAAGAATTTGTTGTTAAACCTCAACGTGGTGCAACCAATGCTGCTATTTAGAAGGAGCAATGTGAAGAAAGGATCCCAGAACATGGAGTAATAAATGTAATCTTATATCAGTCAGCAAGTTCCCCAGTAACTTCAGTAGAATTACCTGAGTGAGGGATAAAGCATTGTGCAACACATCTGAATTTGTGTATGGATCTGAATTGAAGGTACATAAGTCAGGTTCTTCTGATTCTTCAATTACCTTTACTGATTCTGATCTAGTAGATGATGGGGTAATTTGTTACGATCCTTTAATAATTACATTATCCATAGATAATTGGGAAGTGCATAAAATTTTGGTCGACTCTGATAGTTCTGCACAGTTTTTATTCTGGCATACAGCTGAAAAGATGAATATAAAAAAAAGGTTTGAAACCTTCTAGATAACACTTAATTGGATTTAATGGTACTTATACTTATATGGAAGGAAAGATCAAGCTCCCTATTTTAGGTGGACCAATGTTGTTTTTTTGTAAAATTTTTGGTCGTAAACAATACATCACCTTACAATGTCATACTTAGACGTAACTGGATACATATGATGAATGTCGTTCCCTATTTATTTCACTAGAAGATTAAATTTCCTATCTCTGCTGGTATTGTGGAAATCCTTGGTGATAGGAAAGCTGCACAGGTATGTAGTACTTCTGTTGTAGAATTACATAAGGAAGATCCACTGTAGCAATTATAGTGGGCAGATGGGGTGGCAGGTATAAATACACACCCATCTCCATCTACACAGTTAATCGTCCAAAACATGATAAGTAATGATAAAGTTAAGTCTTCATCAACTATTGAAGCCTTAGAAGAAGTAAACCTTGCACCAGGTGAATAAAAGAAATGTACTTTCATTGGCATGGAATTAGATGCTAGGCTAAGGCAAGAGTTGTTGTCTTTGCTTATTACAAATGTATATTTATTTGCTTGGAAGATGAGTGATATGTCAAGTATCAATTCATCTATTGCATGCCATAGTCTGAACGTTTCAAAAGGATTCAACGCGGTTAAACAAAAGCCAAGACGGCTTTCACCACATTACTATAAGGCTGTTAATGAGGAGATTGATAAGCTTTTGGCAGCAAAGTTTATATAAGAAGTTCAGTACCAGGAGTGGATTACCAACATTGTCGTTGTACCTAAAAAGAATGGTAAAGGATGGGTCTATATAGATTTTACTGACCTTAATCGAGTCTATCAAAAAGACAACTATCCTTTACCAAACATTGACAGGATAGTTGAAGCCACTTCTGGACATTAGCTGCTATCTTTTATGGATGGGTATTCTGGTTACAACCAGTTATTTCCAGAAATATCTAAAGCAACAAACTCGAGCTTTGTTAGATTCGACATTTGAAAATAAAACTACAGAAGTATATATGGAGGTATTTTCTAACAAGATGGATCATTTAATAAACAAGATGATTCATCAAAGAAACGAAAAAAGATTCATCTGGTAACTAGGTGACTCGCTTAAAGGTAAAGGTAGTTCATCTAGTAATAATATAGTATTGTCCGAAAGATAGGTAAGTTTGCTATTATATAATGAAGGATAAAGAAAGTAATTAATTTATAAGAAACGGTTAAAACTTAAAAGTAAAATACAACCGTATGCCAGCTAAGAAATAGTTATTAATACAACTGGCATGGTAGGAAGGAGCGTAAAAGAGAGTTACGTGACGAGGAACATTAATGGAATCACGTGATCAAGAGTGTCAAAGGTAATCATGAAATGATCTGACGTGGAGTTGGGTAGCGTAAGAAGTAAGCTACATTCGTCTATAAATATGATGGTGATAGAAGGAAAAACAGTTAGTTGGTAGGATACTTGTCAGAACTAAGATCAAATAAGAGCAGGGAATAGACTCTTCTTCAAGTTCTTCTCTGTTCATCTTTGTTAATCTCTAGTTCATAAAATTATATGCCTTTATCTTCAATTGAGGTGAGAGGTAAGATCCAAGACCCCAATTTTTTAATCTTGGGGTCGAGAGGATCTGAGTTAAGAGAATATTTGGCTTTTAATATAGAATCCCAAAGGGAGATAGGTTGTTGAAACAACCTCCAACCAATTCTAGTAACTTGTGCCATATTGTCCTTGTGGGTATCTCTGAACCCCACTCCACCTTCAATGGTTGGTTTGCAGTGAGTGGACCAAGCTTTCAGGTAGAACTCTTTTTTTTTCCTTCCTTTTCCCTCCACAAGAAATCTCTCTGAATGGAAGTGATAGTCACACAATTTTTTTTTAGTAAAGCAACGCATCCCATATGATAGATAAACATTGCCCCAGTGATAGTTTTAGTTAGGATTGTTCTACCTGCTTGGGATAGAAGCTTGCCTTTCCATGAGGAAAGCCTATTTCTTAGGTTAGTAGTTATGCTTTCAAAGCATTTGATTTTTAATATATTTATAAATAGCGGGACTCCTAGATATTTATCACTTAAAGCAATTTTTTTAACATTTAAGATTTTGATTATTAGGGAGATTGGGACTAAAGAAAATTCCAGATTTTTAGAAATTAATCAGTTGTCTTGAAGCTTCACAGAATATATTGAGAAGATCTACTAAAAATTATCATTTTGAAAAACTTCTTGATCAATATGAAAACTGTATGATATTAACAAAAATTAAGCATGTCAATTGGGCTAAGTGAGCCGGGCTTAGGGGTGTTCAAGCTCGACCTGAAATATATTTGACATTCTCAAACCTAAGTTCGACCCGAAGTAAAATAAATATCCTTGACCAAACTCGGCCCATATAAAATTTTGGGCTTTGGGTCGAATTCGGGTTTTCTCGAAAAATATGTGCGCTATAACTTGCAAATTCAAAAACTAAGATTCGTATTTTTAATAATATGTAAGATACTTTACCTTTAAATCCTTGAAGTAACTAAATCAAAGACGTATGTGCTCTACTTGGTTGTTTTGGAGTGCACTGTATATCAACCTCTTCAGCTAGTTGTGCTGGGGTGTAAATAGGATCAGATCGTGAAAGCCATGTGGGCTGGTTGGGGAAAACCCTACAACGTGAATCTTTGTGGTAAAAAAAGATATGCACTCTTCCCTTTTCACTAACAACCACTTTAGACCACCAATTTGCTAAGTCTGCGTCCCCATGCATTCTATGTATATAACCATCCTTTAAGTACGAAAATACCATAGTGTGACCTCTAGGTTCTTATTAAACTTGGGAACAAACACACATAAGTAAGAAATGCTGACTGTGTCCCTTACAACATTTTTTAACACTGCCATTCTCCTCTTAATGCAGTCCATAAGATCCCAAACTTGAATTATAGGCATACTTCTCCAGTGGCCATCATAAGGCACCAATATAGTTCTACAAAGAGTACAAAAATAGAAAAGGACTAATAGTTCTATGTCTGCATCCCCATTAACTTTATTATCCATATGTTGAATGCGTGAGGGCATTTTTGTCAAATAGGTGCATGTATTAAGTACGCATGCACCATGAGACGGCCCTTGGGCGGTTTTCGTAAATAATGGGACTAAATTAGCTTTCTAAAATAACAGGGACTGATTCCTAATTGCTAATTGTACAAGGGACAGTCCTAAAAAAAAAATCTCTGTTTGCCATACTAGATATCATGGTATTGAATGTCACTATAAAACTCAATAGCACGTAGCGCGTTTGTTAGGGTCTTGAGGGGAAAGCACACGCTCAAAGGGTGCTAGTTGTCTTGTAATAGATTATGTTAGATTGGCGATTCTTCTTTAGCCATCATCATAGCCTCATTGGCACAAAGTCATGAAAAGGAAATTTCGATTAAAGGGTGAATTTGGATTGTAGTGTAATATAATGACATTAGAATAATTTTACTGTCACTACTCTTATCATTTTGTTGGGCTTTCTTTGGAAAAAAAATGGGATTAGATTGTTGAAGATGTGGTGGTTTAGTAGAAGCAAAGTAAAATGTCAAAAATACCTTTGTATGATGAGAACGAATTATACGTAATATACGTTTTAATTTCTTAATAACCGCCAATGTTTTCCATAAAATAATAGAATATATGGAAAAGCTTTACGCTTTGGCAAATGAATGATATCTATTAATAGTCCCAAATGTACAAAAGAGGAAGATACACCAAAAAATTGCATTATGAGATAAATTTTTTTTTGTAATATTAAAAAACTTACTAAAGAAATCAGTAACATTTCAAAACTGTTACAAATTGAGGGGCACCGAAGTTGTTGTAACAATTATGAAACATTACCAAATTATTTACTAAATACTATCAAAGTGGACATAATATAAATACGTTATTTTATTTTATTATTATTTTTAATTAATGTTTTTGTCATCCTTAAATATTCTTTATTATTCATAAACCTCCCCATACTCATTTCTAATCAGTAATGTTTCTAAAACGTCCAAACTAAAATAAGTTATGTATTCGTAATATTAAAAAATAAAAATAGATCATAAAAAATGATGTGTTACAGAATTAACATTTTGGTATAGTGGGCAAATGGAAAAAATAAAGAGAAGCATGATTGTATTTCTATCATACTAGCATCTCAATTAAATTTAAATTGGCACTTTTCAAAAAAACATAATCACTTTATGTTATGGAAAAAAAGAAAATATTGACTATCCATATCCATATTCTCATACATTATACTCCTCCATTAGACACCAATAGAAAACAACAGAACCTACTAATATCAAAATCTAATCTAATTATATATAATAATGTAGGTCTCTCACCATAAAAACCAAAAAAAATAACCATCAAAAACCCCAAATCAAAACATGAACAACAATTGATAATGGCTGATGATATTGAGAATCCTAGAATTCTCTTTGAGCCATCCTAGGTGAAATTTATGTTAGTCAAAATCAATTTTGACCTAATTTTGACCATTACTTACTATAAATCATCCTATAATTTTAATATAAAATATTATATAATATATTTTATAATTAAACTTATACCTATTTAAAATTTTAAAAAAATGTAGGGATCTTAATGATTATTTTATTTATTTCTAATTTTGACCATTTAAATAATTTCTAAATACCATTCTTTTTTGATTTACTATAAAGAAAAATATTAAGGTTTATTAAAAAACTAAAGATTCCATTAAGAATCTTCGTTATTCCTCAAAAGTTTGTCGAAAAAGTTCGTTAAAGATTCGTCGACGGTATGATGAAGTTTTCTTCAAAAGAAACCCAATCTAAGAACGAGTTTTCTTCAAAGAACTCACATGGTGAGGGCATTGGGTCCTCAAATCCTATCAAAGATGCCTAATCGCACCATTAAGAGGTAACCCTACTGTTTCTTGTTTTATTTTTTTTTCCATTTTTTTCAAAAAAAAATCGCACCAAAAACCCAATTTTCGACTGTATAAACGGACTTCCAAGACCGTTATCTTTTATATTGAACAGATCCCAACATCCGCTAGTTTATAGTTATAACGGACCCGGACGTCCGCTCATTACTAACTGAGCGGACTATCAGGTCCGCTGCTGTGTATTTCAAACGGGCCTGATAGTCCGGTGCACTAGTTTTTTAGCGTCCCTAATAATCTGCTATAGACATGATCCAATGGGCTTTAGAGTCCATTGTATCTTTCTCTTGGCAGTTGCCATTGTCTTCTTTATCCGGACAGACTATTTCTTAATTCTCGTATTTTTGTTTTGTCTAGGGTTTTGGTGGTGTACTTGAGGAAAATGAAATTGAACTTGATAATGTTCTTGAGGATGAACTACCCTTAGTGTAACGACCCAAAATAATTTAGTTGACCGGTCAATGTCAAGTCGAGTCAAATTGAGTCTAGTCCAATGCCTTGACTGCGATAACCCAATTAATTATTAAAATAATTAAGCTTAGTGTTTAAATAATTAAACTTGCGATTAAATAATGAGATTTTTATCAGAAGATTATTTGAAGAATCTAACCATACGAATGGATAGATGTCGAAAAGTTGTTGAATTTCGACTACTCATGTGCGAAAATCGAACACCGTATGAGGCCGATTCGAGACCCGAAACGTGATTTTGACTAGGATCAAAGGTTAGACGAGATTTTGAATAGATGTGCTTTATTTTAAAGGTGCATACACATACCGTATATATATTTGTTTGTATTAAAATCTATCTTCATGTTAGATAAGTAGGGAGAAAATATATATAGTTATAGGTGTTGAAAGTCTAAAATCCTTACGGTTATTAGTTGGAATAACCGTATGTCAATGTGACTAAGGTTAAGGATTACACAATCACGTGATAAAGATGGAAACTAAAATCTCTAATCAAGAGTATTGACTTATTCGATTCTTTAACATGCGGAAACAAGAATCGAATATTTCAATCTCTTAATAAATATAAAGATATGCACAAGAGATTTT
>MVGT01002158.1:19983-33350 GCA_002174775.1 Macleaya cordata
CGAAGTGAACCGAGACTCACTAGACTCTAACTCAAGTTACATTGACCATCTTGAGTTTACCTTTGACACGAAATTCGACAAACATAAAACATGGACCTTTCAAAAATAGTAACAGAAAACGTAGGAAGAAGGAGGAAGAAGGAGAAGAAAGAAGGAGAAGAAGGAAGGAAAGAAGGGGAAATCAGCCCCATTCTTCTCCCTCAATCTCTAAACTCTTTGGGTAAGATTTCTAACCCATTTAACCTTCAATTTCAGCTGATTTCTGGGTAAATAACCTAGGGTTTTTATTCCACATGTTTGTTAGTGTAGATCTTGGTAATTTAGAGCTCAATGGTGGAAGAGGTGATGAGATAGGCTAATATTTTGAGGTTAAGGTGAGAAATCAACACGCTAATGCTTGAAATCTTATGATTTTTATGATGTAAATTGGGGGTTTTTGAGGAAAACGAATTTGCATGTTATAGGACAGCATCTCGGAAGCAAAAATCTAGGGTTTTGCTTAAAGTTCTATTTTGGATTATGGACTCTAAATGTTAATTAGTTAAATTGAGATTTCGGTAGAGAAGCTTGTTGTTATGATGAATTTAGTATGAGTTGCGCTGAATTTTTCATATCTTAATCGAGTTTTGGTTGTTTTTCAAAATTGGATTCTCGGATTTAACTGCGCAGGCTACACTAAAACCTTCATAACTTTCTTATTTTAGATCCAAATCAAGTGCTTCCAGTTTCTACTGATTCATAACATCTTAAGCTATCTTTAGTAAACATTTCAAGAATTTTGGACAAGTAGACAACTTATTGTAGATTTTTAAATTTTACCTATCGTTTTTTGAAAACTAGCTGTTTCTGCAAAATGTATCATTAATCGGTACTTTTCTCATTTCTTGATTTGTTTTCTGTTGTTGGTTTCTTCATAAGATGTATAGATATAAATGTTATCTTTCTATTGCTTTTAATTTTAACATTTTCAGAATTTCTGATGATTTGTAGTGATTATTTTTCCTAAAAGTATTACATATTTCCAAATTCTTAATATAGGATTACTTTTTGGTATTTGAAGCTTGCTAAATGTTTTTTATATTTTCTAAACTTCTATTTGAGATAAAATAGCTACTTCTCTTTTGTGTAGATGTTTTAAGCTATAGGGTGTAGAGATGATAGTTGTCTTCTAGTATCTTCTTTTCATTAATAAAAGTTTACATTTATATAGGGTTTGTCTTCGAGTTCCTATATTAATTGTAGGCGTTGCTTTCGAAGGAATTGTACCTCATTGGGTGAAAACCGGGAAGGGATTAGGCTTTCGATGAGCAGCCTAGCAGCATTTTGAGGTAGGTGGTCAATTCATCTTAATAGCACCCAACTATTTTAAATGCATGTTTCGAACTAATATGTATGTACTTTCTTGTATACTAGGCATGGCATGTGATTTATAGATAACAACAAACTTATGATATGAAAAAAGCATTGAGAAACTGATTTTAATTTGGAAATTGGAAAAAATGCATGCTTGATAATATGTCATGTTTTATGAAATATTTCTCATGGATTGTGAACTGTTGTGACTTCAAATCTTCAAATCATGATTTATGTGGATGAAATGATGGTTATGTTTAGAAAATTATGTTTTACATATGTAGAGGAAATTGTGGTTGATATGTTGAAACCTTTGGAAGAGACGAGAATCTGTTTTATCGAGTGTTTTCTCAATGTGAAACCCAGCTTTAGAAAATGTGACAAAAAGGAATTTCTGTCCGTGATCGCATAAAGACGGTAGTGGCATCTTACTACTGGGCTTGATATGGTTCACGAAGACACGGAGAACCGTGTATGCCTTAGGTGGACTGGTGCCTGTGTTACTTCCACTTGGATTCCTGTCCGAGTGATCTGTGAGTTGGCATGTCATGGTTCCACGGATCATGCCCGGTGATCTGTGCGTTGGCATGTCATGGTTCCACGGACTTGGTGTGTGAGTTAGCTTAAGAAAATTCCCTCATCCTTACGAGGGTGGGTGTGTTGTCTTGCTATTATTCCTCGACCTACGTAGGTGAGCGAGTTCACCTTATGATTCCATTTTCACCTATATAAAGAAGTAGTTTGTGAAGACAAGGGGGGATGGAGATAAAAAAAGAAGAGAGACCTTGATCCATCATGAAAACCCTACTGGAGTTGCTACTCTAAGTTGTAAGTAGTTGGTTAATTGAAGGGTGTGGACCAAAGATCTACCGTTGGATTGGTAAATATTTCATATATTTATTTGTTAATATATATATATATCATAGAAAAAGGTAAAGGGTTACCAGTACTATTTTTAGATTTATGATTCGCCTTGGTTAAATTATATCTCGTTTAGACAAGTCCTTACAACTCTAAAAATTCGGTTATTCCTTTCCGTCCAAATAGCCCTACACATAGCGGTTGGAAACAAATTTAGAATCTTTTTTCGAACATCTAATTTTCCTGCTTTAATATGAGGCCGTTGAAAGAAAAGCTGATTCATACTTTGGACAATGTGACTTACATAGGCATCACATATTTGGGAGTTGAAATCCTCTTTTTCTGAGATTGTCCAAAGTAGAGACTTTATTAAGGACAATGAACCAGAATAGGAAATTATGCCTAGATGGAAGATAAGGGTACCAAATCAATTTCTTTGGAAAATTTGAGTCTTTTTCCACATGTGAGAGAGCATCATAAAAGGAACTGAAAATGACCATCCGAGGAAGCAATCCAAAATCTATCATTGGCCTTTTCTTCAACTAACCTTGGAGGGTCCTTAATGATGTCAAGAAGGGTGAACAACTCTGGTAATTCAATGTTATTTGGGCCATGCTTTAGTGTAAATTCCAAGCCCCATTTTTAGATTGATCAGTTGTACCTTCACAAAAGATATGAGAACTAATTGTAATTTGTTTGAGAAATGACAACCAAAAAATTGAGGGAGCTGACTTCATAAGAGGTTTCTGGCCAATCCACTTGTCGAACCAAAAGAGGTCACTACCATTACCAATAGTTAAAGAGAAAAATTACTGAAAAGAAGATGTATTATTGATTGTCCTCCAAATAAAACAACCATAAGTGAGGAGTCCATTAAGATGGAGTAGGCCCATACTTTTCCTCAATCACTTATACCCAAAATTGCTCTTTCTCTATTCCGAATCTCCAAATCCTTTTTCCAAGCAGAGCTATATTCATATTTTTTAGCTTCTTAACCCCAAGACCACCAACATCCATTGACAGGCAGAATTGATCCCAATTTACCAAATGTATCCCATCTTTATCACCTTTTGCCCATAAAAAGTTTATCATCTTCCATTCTAATTGAGTGATGATCTTAGCTGGAGCTTTAAAGATGGAAAAGAAAGAAAATTGAAATGGAGGCAAGGCAACTCTTAACAAGAATAAGCCTAGCACCTTTGGATAATACTTTCATCTTCCGAGCACTAAGCCTTTTTTCAAACCTTTATAGAATTGGATCCCAAATTGAAACGAATCTCGCATTTGCTCCTAAAGGAAGGCAAAGGTATTTAAATGGCAGAGTTTCAAGAGCGCATCCAATCCTTGAACCCCATTCCTGCACGTATCTCTGGCACCTCACCAACTGCTATAAGCTTTTTTTTTCGTTTTTATACTAATTTCAACCTGGAAACTGATTCAAAACACCTAAGCAAACTCATCAAATAACTGAGCTCTTCCCAATCTGCATTGATAAAAAGTATTATGTCATCTGCATAATGCAGATTCAGAATTTTGGATCCACCTTCTTTGATTTCAAATCCATTTAGTTGACCTAAACTTCCTGCCTTTTCAATCAATCTAGACAGACCCTCCTCTGCAATATCGAAAAGTAAACGTGTGAGAGGATCACCTTGCCTCAGTCCTCTCTTTGAAATAAAACTTTCAATAGAAGTACCGTTGACCAAAATTGAAAATGATGTTGAAGCCAAACAAAAAGCAATCCACTTCACCCATTTTTCACCGAAACCCATTTTTGAAAGTAAAGATTTAATATAAAACCAACTAACTCTATCAAATGCTTTATCCATATTGAGCTTGCAAATTATACCTGCCTTTTTACTGCACATCCTTGAATCAATTGCCTCACTTGCAATAAGGATGCCATTATTAATCTGTCTCCCCTTCACAAAGACACTCTACTGCTTTGAAATAATCTTGGATAGAAGTGGCTTTAGATGAGTAGCAAGAGCCATTGAGATTATCTTATATGTTGTTGAAAGTAAGCTGATTGGTCTGAGGTCTGTCATTTCTTCTATGTGTTTTTTGTTTCGAATTAGAGAAATGAAGGTACAACCATGCTTCAGATCAAAGAAATTCTCATAAAAAATTCACCAACCATCTTCAGATAGTCATCAATCTTTGATGATATACCAATATGTTTTGAAGAATATAACTGGATAACCATTAGCCCTAGCGATTTCTCTTGCCCAAGAGAAGTGATACCATTGAAAAATTTTGCCTCAGTAAAAGGAGCTTGAAGAAAATCATTATCAGATGCATCTAATGTATCATGCCATCAAGAGTAGGCCCCAGTCATAGTCATCATCAAAGAGGGATTGATAAAAAAAATGAATAATGTCAGGACTTAATGGCATTTCTGTCTTAAGTACGTAATCTCACCTTCGATTTTCAGCTGAGTTATTATTCTAATATGTCTACGCCTAGCATTTGCTGTAAGATGGAAAAATAAGGTGTTCTTTTCTCCACATTGGTGGCCCTTGATTTTTGCCTAATAGATTTCTCAACAAGATTAGAATAGTATTTATAATCTGCTTGTGCTTTGACTCTAGCAGCCACTTGGTCAATTTTTAAGTTATTCCCCTCCTCTTCTCTATCTAGGCTTTCCATGATATCTAGGCAAATATATATAATAACTTTTCAAGAAACTAAAATGGGTGTTTGCTCTGACAATGATGTTCTTTAGTTAGCTTTTGGGTTCTAGTAGATTTGGTTGGTCTTTTCTTAATTCCTTCTTGTGGGAGGTCAGGAGGCATTATTATCATGTGGGACACTCAATTAATTGTATGAAGTTGTTGATTCAATTGAAGGTGCACACTCCCTATCGGTTGTGTTTCGCAACAAATCATCATCAGATAGTTTCATATGGGTTTTAACAACCCACAAAAGCAAGATTTAGAGAGGATTTTTGGGAGGAATTAGAGTTATTGAATTGAAAGGATATTTTTTCTTTACCTTGGGTGTTGGGTGGTGATGACTTTAATACTATCAGATTTATAAAAGTAACAAAGATAATTTTGGTTTCTCACCTTCGTGATTTTGGTGAGGAGGAAGAAGAATGTATTTATATAATTTCTACATATTACACAGATTGTAATTGGGAGAAATTTACAAAGATATAAAGAATAATAAATGTGATTTAATCTATACACGGTAGGAGATAGCCGTTGGGATCTATATGGGGTAAGGTTTGGCTGTAGTAGCCGTTAGTAAAATCAATCCTTTGATTTGTTTCCTTTCTCATGGCTTGATTCACATGTAGGAAGATTTGCTTCAATACGCCCCCTCAAGTGAAACGGGCTGGCTTGCACGGTTAACTTGGTACGAAGTTTTTCAAATCTCGGTGTACTGAGGCCTTTGGTAAAAATATCAGCTGTTTGATTTTGTGTGGAGATAAAACGAACATGAAGTTGGCGAGCGGCAACACGTTCACGAACGAAGTGGTAATCGATCTCAATGTGCTTTGTGCGGGAGTGAAAAACTGGATTAGCGGAGAGATAGGTGGCGCCGATGTTATCACACCAAAATGTAGGAGTTGAATGTGTGATGTTGAGTTCATTGAGCAGTGTTTGGATCCATGCGATCTCAGCCGTGGTGATTGCAAGTCCACGATATTCAGCTTCGGTGCTAGACCGGGATACAGTTTTTTGTTTTCGAGCGCACCAAGAAATGATTGTATCCCCTAAGAATACGCAATACCCACTTGTGGAGCGTCTGTCATCAATGCATCCGGCCCAATCGGCATCACTGAAGGCATTGATGTTGAAGGCAGTCAGATCTAGTCGTGAGGACTGGCGAATTAGAATGCCGTAGTTAACTGTGTGTTTTAAGTATCGAAGGATGCGTTTAACGACCAGCCAATGTTCATCAGTGGGTGCATGCATATACTGACAGACATTGTTGACGGAGTAAGCAATGTCTGGACGAGTAAAAGACAGGTATTGAAGGGCGCCAACAACACTGCAATATATAGTTGGGTCTGAGAACGGATTTCCACTTTTAAGGCTAAGGTTGTTGGTGCTGCTGATTGGAGTGGAGATGGGTTTGACGCCATCCATCTTAGTCCGATGTAATAGGTCGGTGATGTATTTGCGTTGGGAGAGGAAAAGACTATTGGATTGACGATGTACCTCGATGCCAAGGAAGAAGGAAAGAGGTCCTAAATCTTTAACAGCAAAATTCTTTTGTAACTGCAAAAGAATAGATTTTATGAGGGTAGGATCTGAACCAGTCACAATTATATCATCAACATAAATTAAGATATAAATAATAGAAATTGTAGATTGTTTGATAAATAAAGAGGAGTCAGCTTTAGAACCGTTAAATCCAAGCTGTAGTAAAAAAGTGCTTAAACGAGAGTACCATGCCCGAGGTGCTTGTTTCAAACCGTAGAGGGATTTGTGAAGTTTGCACACGTGAGTAGGATAACGGGAGTCTGTATACCCAGGAGGTTGTTGCATGAAGACTTCTTCAGTGAGGACACCATGCAAAAAGGCATTTTGGATATCGAGTTGGTGGAGTGGCCAACCACGATTGACGGCAATTGTTAACACGATGCAGATAGTGCATGGTTTGATTACTGGGCTAAAGGTTTCTTGGTAATCTAAGCCGGGTTGTTGGTTGAACCCCTTCGCAACAAGGCGGGCCTTATACCTTTCGATGGTGCCATCTGCACGATGCTTAATTTTAAAGATCCACTTGCAACCAATTGTGTTTCTGGACGAATTGGCTGGAACAAGGGTCCAAGTGCCGTTTTTAATAAGTGCGTTATACTCATCATCCATTGCTTTCCGCCAATGGGCATCGCTTTTGGCTTAGGTGAAGCAGGTAGGTTCGACAATAGGTAGCGGATGTTTAGTTACAGTGAACACCTTTGGTTTGCGGATACTGGCCTTACATCTTATGATCATATGGTGATTGTTTACGGGTATGGATGGGAGAAGTATTGGGTTTATTGGTGTATGGGAGTTATTTATTGGAGGGCTAGGGGTAGAATTGGACGTTGAGATTGAAGGGGGTGTAGCAGGAGATGGGGTTTGATGTTCTGGTGAGGGTGCATTTAATGGGATTTGGTGGGATGGTGGGTGATGATGTGATGAGGGAGTGTGTAAAGGGACTTGGTGGGATTGTAGGGAATGATCTGGTGAGGGTGTGTGTAAGGGAAGTTGGTGGGTAGTTGGTGAAGTTTCTACAGGTGGAGAGCTAAGTTGTGAGTTAGGTGGTGTTGTTGGGGCCCGTGATTCTGTTGATGTACCTGCAAGAGACAAAGAAGGTGGTGACACTTGTGGTGTTATAGTTAGAGTAGTATCGGCAGAGATAGGTAATATAGGAAACTCGGAAATGGATGATACCTGTTGAGTTTGAGAGGACTGTAAATGCATTTGAAATGGGTAACTATGTTCTTCAAATTTCACATGTCGTGAAATGTACAGCCGATTGGTCTCTAGATTAAGACATTTATAGCCTTTCTAATTTTCGCTGTAACCAAGGAAGGCACATGGTAACGAGCGAACATCCAATTTATTTTTACGATATGCACGTAAGTTAGGGTAGCATAGGCACCCAAATGTGCGAAGTAAATTATAGTCAGGGTCCTTTTTAAATAAGAGAGAGTACGGTATAACACTTTTAATGGTTGGTGATGGTAAGCGATTAATTAAATAAACAGAAGATGAAAAAGCATCTACCCAGTGTTCCAATGGAACAAAGGCATTGTACATAAGGGCAAGTCCTGTTTCTACGATATGCCTATGACGGCGTTCAACCAAACCGTTTTGTTGGGGTGTATGAGGGCATGTAAAGCGTTGGAGAATGCCTTCAGAAGTAAGAAATGGGGCGAACTTACGATATTCACCGCCATTGTCGGATTGAAACACCTTAATATGGCGTTCCAACTGGTTTTCAATTTGCTTTTTGAAATTAATAAACACAGTAAAAGCTTCAGATTTCTGAAATAAAGGAAAAAACCATATAAACCTAGAACAAGCATCAACAAATATAATAAAATAACGGTATCCATAAACAGAAGTAACGGGAACGGGTCCCCAAATGTCAGAAATTATTAAATCCAAAGGTTCTGCATAAGTAGTAGTGCTAGAGTGAAAAGGTAAGTTATGTGTTTTTGCCATATTGCAAGTGAAAGGTCCATGTTTTATGTTTGTCGAATTTCGTGTCAAAAGTAAACTCAAGATGGTCAATGTAACTTGAGTTAGAGTCTAGTGAGTCTCGATTCACTTCGGTTGAAAGAGAAGAAATCTACAAAGGCTCCGAAGAACTCAACTCACCACCGGAAGACATCCTAGGATGGTAAGTGACTTAGAACACTAAGTACCATAGGTGGTTAGATTGCTAAGAGTGTTTCCCACACTGTTTACTCTTGATAAAATGTGTTTTAAAAGATAAATTTTTAATCTGGACAGTGTTGGTTTCGAAACCAAGAAGTTTGGTTTCGAAACCAACTGCATTGATGGTATTATTTTATATAGGGAAAAGTCTGTTTCGAAATCAACCTTAGTTTGATTTCGAAACCAAACTTTATCTGATGACAGATGAAGTTTGGTTTCGAAACCAAAACTGTTGGTTTCGAAACCAAAACTCATCTGTCTTCAGATGAATTTTGGTTTCGAAACCAAACAGTTTGGTTTCGAAACCAAAACCACATCTATCTTCAGATGAAGTTTGGTTTCGAAACCAAACATGTTGATTTCGAAATCAAAAGGCAATAACCATCACAGAAGCTTGTTGGTTTCGAAACCAAATCAGTCAGTTTCGAAACCACATGTTGGTTTCGAAACCGACAGGCTTGATTTCGAAACCGACGCCCAGATTCGTTTTTCTGAGTACGATTTTCTGAGCTGTAAAGTAACTTTCTAACACATTATTGCTCATCTCCCTCTAAGCCTTGTTTTAGGGAGATAATTGAGCGTGGGAAACATCTCTAAGTGGAATGAGAGGCTGAATATATTATTCTCTCATCCCCAATAATGGTGTCTACCATTAGACCTAGAACTAATAATTTAGTCTAGGATTGAGCTGGACATCTTCACTATAAATAGGGGTTGAATCTTCAGTATTCAATCAACCATTCACCCTATTAATCAACAAGTTCTTGAAGAGTTTCAACTCTAATCTTTTAGCTCTCAAGCTTGTTGAAATTGGTTCAAATCCTTCCCATTTCAAAACCAAAACTCTGTTTTTGTTACCGGTGGATTTCCGGTGATTGAGCTTGAAGGTTCAAGCTTGTGGTGATATACTTGAGGAGTCAAGTATTGGTTCAAGGTGCGGGACTTGTGGAGTTCAAGTTGGAGACGCATCAACGTTTACTAAGAGGCAAATTCGTGGAGTTCGAATTTGTGGAAGAACTGTACACCGTAGCTGTTGGAGCGTAGAGGGAGTCGTAATTCGTGTCCATCGAGTGGTAAATCGGGTTGTAAGTTTTCAATAACTCTTAGTGAATTTTTGCTGGACTAGGTCCCGGGGTTTTTCCCAGTTTGGGTTTCCTCGTTAACAAAATCTCTTGTGCATATTTTTCATACTTGTTGTGAGATTGAAATATTCGATTCTTGTTCTTAATTCCGCATATTAAGAATCGAATAAGTCAATACTCCTGTTAGAGATTTTTGTTGTACTCTTATCACCTTAGTAATTTTTAATTAGGTGATTGTGTGATCCTTAACCATAGTCACATTGACATACGGTTAAATTCATTAACCGTAGGGTGAATTTAGACTTTCAATTGGTATCAGAGCAGGTTCACTTGTTGGGTTTAACAACCTAAGTGTGATCCCTATTTGTGTCTAAATGGATTCACAAAGAGAAGGTAGTGCTGTAAACAAACCACCATTATTCAATGGCAGCAACTATCCTTATTGGAAAGCCAGAATGAGGGCTTTCCTCAAGTCCCTAGACCAAAGGGTTTGGAGAACTGTAGAAATTGCTTGGTCTCCTCCTACCATGATGACTGGTACCGGAGACAACTCTAGGGAAGTTCCTAAACCGGAAGACCAATGGACCACCGATGAAACTGATGCTGCTACTAGAAATAGCAAAGCTCTCAATGCCATCTATGCTGCTGTAACAGCTGACGAATTTCGTCGTATATCTAATTGTGAAGTAGCAAAGGAGGCATGGGACATCTTAATGGTAACCCATGAAGGTACTAGGACTGTTAGAATAGCAAAACTTCAAATGTTAACAACCCAATTTGAAACCATTAGAATGGATGACAATGAAACCTTTGATGAATTTTATGCCAAGTTAAATGACATTGTCAACAACTCTTTTGCTTTGGGTGAAGTTATTCCTAACTCCAAGATAGTTCGTAAGGTTTTGAGATCTCTTCCCGAGAGATTTCAAGCCAAAGTTACGGCTATCGAGGAGAGTAAAGATATTGATGCTATTCTTCCTGAAGAACTTGCAGGAAATTTAAGGACATTTGAGGTTGGATTCAAATCTTCAAGGAAATCAAAGAACATTGCTTTTACAGCCTCAAGAAATTCCAAGGAAGATGATTTCTCAAGTGATGACGAAATGGCTCTCCTTACTAGACAATTCAAGAACTTCTTGAAGAATAAAAAGGAGAAGTTCCAAAAACCAAGATTTGGTTCGTCTTCCAAAATAAGGCCACATGACAAAGTCAAGAACTTTGATAAAAAGTTTGAGAAGAAGAACTCTGGAGAAGTTCAATGCTTCAAATGTCATGGCTTTGGACACATGGCTAATGAATGTCCAAACAAAGCTCCAGCCAAAGCTAAGAAAGCAATGAAGGTCACTCTTGACGACTCCGACTCATCCTCCAATACTAGTGATACTAGTGATGAAGAAATGGAGGAAATGAAGGCTATGACTGCTACTCTCTCTCAGATATTCAAAAATGCTGACACCTCTAGTGATCATGAGGAGAGTGATGAGGAAATAGACCCGGAGGAATTGTGTGCAAATCTCCTCAAAAAGAGCTTGGACCTGTCCAAGGAAAACAAAGTATTGGATGGGAAGTTGTCATTCATACAAACTGAACGGGATGAAGCCATGATCAAGTTGCAAGAAAGCTCCAACAAAACAATGCAACTTGAAGAGGAGATTTCAAGGCTACTCATCAAGATTAACTCTCTTGAGTTGGATCATGAAAAAGCCTTAGATGAAATCAAGTCTCTTAATTCCACTCTTGATGTAACCAAGAGAGACTTGGTCTTATCAAATAACTTGTTAGATAAATTTAATCATGGTTCTAATTTTATATCTAACTTGTTGAATGCAGCCAAAACTGCTAATGATAAGAAAGGATTGGGTTATGATGCTGCAACGTGTTCCAACTCACCACAAGGAACAAAGTTCGTGAAAGCCAAAGAGCAACATGCCCAAAAGATCCTTCCAAAGAGCACATCCACACAAGCTAGCAAAAATATTGGTAAGGCAAAAGGTACTTATTTTGCTGAAATGTGTTCTTATTGTGGTATCTTAGGTCACTTGCAAAACACTTGCAAATTTTATATGGAAGATGTTTTCAATGAACAAAGAAGAGCAAATCTTCTTTATCAATACAAAGAATTGCAAGCAAAAGCAAGGAACCTATCCGGTGAGATCTCTAAACTCACAAGAAGTACACAAGGTAATGCACCTAAAGGTAAAACTTCTCACAAATCAAAGAAGGAACCAACTAAATCTTTGGATGTTGGCCTTATGACTTCAAAACCCACTCAAGACAATACAAAAGAAAAATCTGTTTGGGTTAAAAAGGGTGAATTGAAGGCTAATGTTGCTTTAATTGCATATAAAGCATGTAACTCACTTGATTGGTTTCTTGATAGTGGGTGTAGCCGACACATGACTGGAGACAAATCTTGTTTTAGTCATTTCAAAAGTCAAGATGGAGGTTTTGTAACCTTTGGTGATGGAAGCACTGCCCAGGTCAAAGGCAAAGGTACGATTGTGTTACCCGGTACTCCTGAAATCAAGGATGTACTCTATGTGGAAGGTATGAAAGCTAACCTTCTCAGTATTAGTCAAATTTGTGATTCTAATCATTCAGTGAAATTTACTTCCAATCATTGTGAAATCCTGAATGATAAGGGAAAATGTGTAATGATGGGTAGGAGGTCAAGTAGCAACTGTTATATGATTGATGCATCTCCTAACCTAACTTGCAATTTGTCTAAACTTGATGTTACTCACCTTTGGCATCAAAGACTAGGTCATGTCAATTTCAAAGATCTAGCAAAAATTGCTAACAAAGAACTAGTCCGTGGTCTGCCTAAAGTAAGTAAATTGTTTGATGGAATTTGTGGACCATGCCAAAAGGGCAAACAAACAAGAAGTCCACATAAATCATCAAAAGATATTGCTACCACCAAACCTTTGCAACTAGTTCACATGGATCTCATGGGTCCTATGAGAACCGAAACTATTGGTGGAAAACGATATATACTTGTAATGGTAGATGATTTTTCAAGATATACTTGGATTGCTTTTCTTAGAGAAAAATCTGACACCTTTGATGAGTTTTTCATTATATGCCAGAGAATTCAAAATGAGCAAGAATATAAAATCAAACGGATTAGGAGTGATCGAGGCACCGAATTCAAAGACTCAAAAGTTGAAGACTTTTGTGATCAAAATGGCATAAAGCATGAATTTTCAGCACCCATTACTCCCCAACAAAATGGGGTAGCTGAGAGGAAGAATCGTGTGATTCAAGAAATGGCTAGAGTCCTCCTTCATAGCAAAAATCTAGCACAAAGGTTTTGGGGTGAAGCTGTTTTCACAGCATGCTATTTAATTAATCGAGTTTATCTAAGGCCCAAAACTCTCAATACCCCTTATGAACTTTGGTTTGGTAAGAAACCAAATTTAAGTTATCTTCGTATTTTTGGTAGTCCATGCTACATTCTTAGGGATAGAGAGAATGCTGGAAAATTTGACTCCAAAAGTGATGAAGGAATCTTCATTGGGTAAAAGTGATGAAGGAATCTTCATTGGGTATGCAACAAAAGGACCGAAACTATCATGGAATCTATTAATGTGGTTATTGATGATTCTGACATCTCTTCCTCTGTTGATACAGGAGAAGTTGATATTCTTGCTGAAGATAAGGTAACAAAAACTGAACATAATGAATC
>MVGT01004212.1:5928-25039 GCA_002174775.1 Macleaya cordata
AGTGTGGGAAACACTCTTAGCAATCTAACCACCTATGGTACTTAGTGTTCTAAGTCACTTACCATCCTAGGATGTCTTCCGGTGGTGAGTTGTGTTCTTCGGAGCCTTTGTAGATTTCTTCTCTTTCAACCGAAGTGAACCGAGACTCACTAGACTCTAACTTAGAATTACAAGAGATCATCTTGAGTTAATTTTTGACAAGAAATTCGACAAACATAAAACATGGACCTTTCAAAACCCTAGCAGCTGTTTTGTTTCTTTCAACCGACCTCAAGAAACCCCCTTCTCTCTATCCGTCCTTTTGTTTGTTTTTTTTCCTTCTTTAACCTAAGCAGTAGCCTTCACCAACCAGATTTCCAAATTGATAGCTGGTGGGTCCCATTTCAAGAGAATTACTAAACAAAGAATAAAATTTGTTTTCTTCTTTAAAAGAAACGTAGAAAGCAAGTGGGAAAAAAACTTAAAGTGTTTTATGACATCATGCTGATGTCATCACCTAATTTCTTCTTCTAATATGCAGGTGCTCTTATCAATTTCGATTAGTTCAACTAATTTTGCTGCCCTCTTCTTCGATATACCACAAACTTCGGCAATTCGTAACGGGTTTACCACATTTTGACCGCTCCACTCATATTACTTACACACAACCAAAAATACACTTAATTAATTCAAATAGACTAAAATAATTTACTAACTAATATAAATATAAAGGTAGTAAATATAATATATTTGTGCTTATCAACTGTCGAGGAATATATAACATCCAAAACTTAGAGAGCAAGTGTAGAAGAATAATGCAGCATTCATGCTTCCGAAAAAGAAAAAGACGAAAGTAGAGTACCTGGGGTTCAACCTTCACTTGTCAAGCAAAGAATGACAGCAGTGCAATACCATGCATCACATGTGATAAAAGCATATCCTCAAAGAGTTAATAGTCAGGGCAATAACAAACGAGAAAGATCAACGGAGAAATCGCTGGAAAGCCTCGCAGGTACGCAATGGGTCAATTTGATCTTAGAAGAGATAGACCTCCAGCCTCATCTCCTTGTCCGTTCTGTTTATAATGATGATATTACTGTCAATTCTAACCCTTTTGCAGGTAAGTCTTCCTGTGCCACAGCATCTGGCACAAAAAAAAATGATCTGAATCAACTGAGAGAAGTGGCACCCTCATCTAAGGAGGGAGATTCATGGGCCCAATCGAATTTTATTTCTGCCTTAAGTTTTCCGTTATTTGCAAGACACCAAATAAATCAAAATATTTTCAAAAACAACAAAAATTGAAAAACCAAAAAACCAAAAAGAAAATTTGTGCATAAATAAAATTGATTTTGGAGAAGCAATACTTGACCTCGAAATTGGCACTAGGGATGAATGTAAGTCTGAAGCTGACGACTGAATCGCCACCCAGGGAGAAGTACTTGAGGAGATCCAGGAGTTGCTGGATTGTCACGAGGGCAGGTCTTCATCGACTAAGGAAGACTCTGAATTGATAAACCTGAACTCTGAAGACTGACCTCAGTTGGTAATGATTGCTACCGTTTTATCTCCAGATAAGAAGGAGGCTTTGATTGAGTTGTTAAGAGAATATAAGGACATCTTCGCTTGGTCATATGAGGACATGCCAAGACTGGACACTGAAATGGTAGTACACAGGCTGTCGACCTACCCCAATGCTAAACTGGTCAAGCAAAAGCTTAGGAGACTGAGACCGGAATGGACAATGAAGATCAAAGAAGAGATCACCAAGCAGTTAGATGTAAAGTTTCTGGTCCCGATTTTATATACTGAATGGTTGGTGAACATAGTGGTAGTACCCAAGAAAGATGGAAAGGTTCGAATGTGCATCGACTATCAGAACCTCAACAAGGCAAGCCCAAAAGATGACTTCCCATTGCCACATATCGACATATTGGTTGATAACGTTACCGACCAAAGTCTATTATCCTTTATGGACAGGTTTTCAGGGTATAATCAGATCAAGATGGCAAAAAAAAAAGACGTGGCAAAAACTTCCTTCATCACACCATGGGGAGTCTATTGCTACCGGGTGATGCCTTTTGGGTTAAAAAATGCAGGAGCAACCTATCAGAGGACTATGACTACTATCTTCCATGGCATGATGCACAAAGAGATTGAGGTATATGTAGATGACCTAATTGCAAAGTCAAAAAAAAGAGAAGACCATATCCGAGACCTAACCAACTCCTTAGACGTCTCCAAAAGTTCAAGCTGCATCTCAATCCAAACAAGTATGCATTTGGTGTGAAGTCCAGGAAGTTACTGGGGTTTATTGTCAGTCATAGAGGAATCGAGGTGGACCCATCTAAAGTGAAAGCCATTTTGGAACTGCCACCACCCAGAAACAAGAAGGAAATTCGTGGGTTTTTAGGGAGGATTTAGTACATCAGCAGGTTCATCACACAACTTACACCATTTGCGAGCCTAACTTCAAACTGCTGAGGAAAGATGCTCCGAAGATATGGAATGAAGATTGCCAAAACGCATTCATTAGAATTAAGGAGTATCTGTCAAGTCCTCTGGTACTGGTCCCCCTATCTTAGGAAAACCCTTGATCTTATACATCATTGTGATTGACACGTCAGTGGGAGCAGCTCTAGGGCAATATCAAGAAGATAGTGGTAAAGAAAGAGCTATTTACTATATTAGCAAGACCTTGTCCAGGTACGAAGCAAGATACACACCTCTGGAAAAGACTTGATTTGCATTGGTATAAGCCACTAAAAGGCTTATACATTACATGTTGTCACATTCAATCTGAAAGTCTAAGTACCCTACGGTTTTAGTTGGATTAACCGTATTTCAATATGACTAAGGTTAAGGATCACACAATCACCTAATAAAAATTATAAAGGTGATAAAACAATAATCTCCAACAAGTGTATTGACTTATTCGATTCTTAATATGCGGAATTAAGAGCAAGAACCGAATATTTCAATCTCATAAAAATATGAAAATATGCACAAGAGATTTTGTTCACGAGGAAACCCAAATTGGAAAAAACCCTGGGACCTAGTCCAGAAAAGAATCCACTAAAAGTTAATGAAAACTTACAAAACGATTTACCACTCAATGGACACGAATTACGACTCCTTCTACGCTCCAATAGCTACGGTGTATAGTTCTTCCACAAATTTGAACTCCACGAATTTACCTTTTAGTGGACAGTGATGCGTCTCTAACTTGAACTCCTCAAGTCCCGCACGTTGAACCAATACTTGACTCCTCGAGTATATCACCACGAGCTTGACACTCCGAGCTCAAGCACCGGAAATCTACCGGCACCCAAAAACAGAGTTTTTGGTTTGAAATGGGAAGGATTTGAACCAAGTTCAACAAGCTTGGAATTTATAAATTTCGAGCTAAACTCTCCAAGCACTTGTTGAGGTTAGGGGTGATTGGTTGATTTGAACAATGGAAGATCAACCCCTATTTATAGTGAAATTTTCAGATCTAAACTAAAATAAACAAGTTTATTCTTGGACATCATCATGTGAGATGGGATGTTATTCCATTATCCCTTTTATCCCACTCGTGAATGTTTCCATGCACCAATAAACCAACTAAGACATGTTTAGTTGGGAATGTGCAAAAAGTTGAAAAAGAATCTCTTTATAGCTCAAAAAATTGCCAGAAAAGTTTGAATCTGGGCGATGGTTTCGAAACCAAGAGGATTGGTTTTGAAACCAAGAAGTGGTTTCGAAAGCAATGCCTTTGGTTTTGAAACCAAAAGGTAACTGATGGTTTTTTGATCTTTTAGTTTCGAACTAATAATTTTGGTTTCAAAACCAACAATTTTAGTTTCGAAAACAAATTTCATCTGACAACACTTAAAGTTGATTTCGAAACTCCTTGTTCCCTGTTTTAAAATACCCATCAGTTTTACTTTGGTTTCGAAACCAAACACCCCAAATTCAGTTTTTTTCTTTAAAACTTATTTGTTAAGGTAATTTAAAAGTATGGGAGACACTCTAATGATCTAACCACCTGTGGTTCTTAATTTCTCTAAGTCTCTTACCATCCTAGGATGTTTTTTCGGTGGTGAGTTGAGTTTTTTCGGAGCCTTTGTATATTTCTTCAAACTGATTCGACCAAAGACTCTCTAGACTCTAACTCAAGTTACAAATACATTCTTAAGTTTACTTTTGACACGAAAATCGACAAACAAAAATACATGAGTTAACTCATGGACCTTACAATCTCCCCCTTTGTCGATTTCGTGACAAAAACTATTATAAGAGAAACACAACAAAAACAACCCTTCCCCATTACAGCATAATTTCTCTTACAATGAACTCAAATCATAGAAAGACAAAGACTCCCCCCCATAATATGTCATCTAAACCCTAGGAGTAATCTTTCAAGAGTTTCCTGCAAAAAATTCAAACTCACATCAAAGAAAGGTAAAAAAAATCCCCTGCAATGAAAAATAGGAGAATTCAACCACTCCCCCTATCTGTATGAATTCTCCCCCATACTCATACAATCTCCCTACATTTAATTATTCAGAACTATAAGCACTTCTCCCCCTTTTTGTCAGAAAGAGACAAAGATGGGAAAAATAAATTCCTGCAAGAAGATACATTGAGGCACATATATAGAGAAAGGAAACAAACTATGCATTTACTAAATAAAACTTAATCATCCATCATTTGTTCAATGTTTCAAAACCAGATAATAAAGTCTTAAAAAGTAAAAGATAAAGCCGCAAATGAAAAAAAGAGTAAGTATCATTCACAAGTTAGATAAGAAAAAGAAGAGAGGGAGAGAGAGACTGAGAGAAACTAGCTGTCATTATCTTCATCATCCAAAGGTATGGTGTCCCACTCTGTGTAGGTTCTTGAACAACAGCTGGATCCTCCGTACATTGAGGTGTACTCTTATCTCCATCATCACTAGAGGATTCATCATCTTCCGCTTCATCTTCCGGTTCTGCTGGACGATCATAACTAATCTTTGAGCTCCCCTCTTCAAGTACTGCAGGTGTACACTCAACACCTACTTTGGCTACAATAGCATTTACAACTGGGACCAACATCTTCATGTATTCAAAGATGGCATTGGTGGCCTGAGCTTATGTTATCTGTGCTTGCCTTCTGAGTTCCCTCCTAGTAGTCTATGAAGAGGCGGCTGTTGTAGTCCTAGGAGGAGCTGATGTAGTCTGTTCAATCGGAGCAGTAGTGTCTGGTGGAGTTGTTGGCGCTGGTACGTCTACCCTTTTAAGTGACCCCTAATGTGATTAACGGTTGACGTAGTGATGGTACCTATAGCAGCAATGGAGGCCTCTCCGTAGGAATTACAACCACAAAATGAAGCAAAATGCTCTCGATCAATTTTAGAAAAGGAAGAGAATGAGCCCGAGTGACATACTTGTTGACGGTTATCATCTGAGTGACAATAAAATCGGCCATTCTAATTTTGGTATTCTTTCCCAAATGATACAGAAATTCAGCCATGTTGTCACTGAGTTTACTTTTGTTCCCTGAACAAAGAAATAGATTTGTAGAAACAATGTTCCCTAGTACCTTATACAATAGGGTACACTTCTTGGCAAGAAAATCCTTCTGCCAATTAAAATGTTCCCCAGCCAACTCCTCTGCAAAACCATGAGCACTCGAAAGTTAATCGTCATCAGTTTCCCGGATAGGTGGGAAACGAAAAGCATCATCTTCATCTTCAATATGAAGAAGTGAGGCAATGAGAGGGCTGTCAACTACTACCTTTTTCCCATACACCATAGTGATAAATTTGAAACCTCGGATAGTAAAAATCTAATTGCCCTATGGTTTGGTTGGATTAACCGTATGTTAATATGACTACGGTTAAGAATCACAAAATTACCTAATAAAAATTATAAAGGTGATAAAGAACAAAATAATAATCTCTAACAAGAGTATTGACTTATTCGATTCTTAATATGCGAAAACAAGAATCGAATATTTCAATCTCAAAACAAGTATGAAAATATGCACAAGAGATTTTGTTTATGAGGAATCCCAAACTGGGAAAACCCCGAGACCTAGTCCAGAAAAGAATCCACTAGAAGTTAATAAAAACTTACAAACCGATTTACCACTCGATGGACACGAATTACGACTCCCTCTATGCTCCAATAGCTATGGTGTACAATTCTTCCATAAACTCGAACTCCACAAATTGCCTTTTAGTGGACTGTGATGCGTCTCCAACTTGAACTCTGCAAGTCCCGCACCTTGAACCAAAACTCGTCTCCTCGAGTATATCACCATAAGATTGACACTCCAAGCTCAACCACCGAAAATCCACAGGCACACAAAAAATAGAGTTTTTGATTTGAAATAGGAAGGATTTGAAGTAAGTTCAACAAGTTTGGAATCTATAAATTTCGAGCTAAACTCTCCAAGAACTTGTTAAGGTTAGGGGTGATTGGTTGATTTGAACAATGGAAGATCAACCCTTATTTATAGTGAACTGTCCAGATCTAAACCAGAATAAACATGTTTATTCTTGGTTTAATGCTGAACATCATCATATGAGATGGGAGGTCATTCTATTATCCCTCTTATCCCACTCATGAATGTTTCCCATGCACTAATAAATCAACTAAGACATACTTAGGTGGGAATGTGCAAAAAGTTAAAAAAGAATCTCTTTACAGCTCAAAAAATCGCCCGAAAACTTTGAATCTGGGCGATGGTTTCGAAACCAACAATTTTGGTTTAGAAACCAAACTTTATCTGACATCAGTTGAAGTTTGGTTTCGAAATTCACCTATTATCAGATGAGGTCAACAGATGAAATTTGGTTTCGAAATCAACAAGGTTAATTTCGAAACTCTCTTTTCCTTGTATTTAATAACCATCAGTCAAGTTGGTTTCGAAACCAAATCTTTTGGTTTTGAAACCAAATGCCCAAATTGAGATATTTTACTTTTAAAACCATTTTAAGGAAATTTAAAAGTATGGAAAACACTCTAATGATCTAACCACCTATGGTACTTAGTTTTTCTAAGTCTCTTACCATCCTAGGATGTATTCTGATGGTGAGTTGAGTTCTTCGAAGTCTTTGTCGATTTCTTCTCTTCAGATCAAATTGAACCAAAACTTTGTAGACTATAACTCAAGTTACAAAGGCTTTCTTGAGTTTATTTTTGACACAAAATTCAACAAACAAAGATAAATGAGAAAACATATGGACCTTTCAGTTAGCATTACCATCACAGCTTGTGGGATTACATAACGTTTTTTATGTTTCTATGCTCTGACAGTATCACGCTGACCCATCACATGTCATCGACTGGCAGGATGTGGAACTTAGTGAGGATACTACATACGAAGTTAAACCACTTTGTACCTTGGATACAAAAGTTTAAGAACTTTGTAACAAGTCAATTCGGAATGTGAAGGTGCAATGGCAGTATCATAGCCCAAAGGAAGCAACCTGGGAGTTGGAATCGGCAATTCTAAAAAAGTATCCAAAATTATCTTCAGGTATGTAGTTCGAACCTGTTGTGTGTTTTCGTGTTTCGGGACGAAATTCTTCGTAGGGGGTGATAGTGTAACACCCGAGACTTTTCTTAGTTGGGTTGGACCCAAAAATGTGCTTTAAGCCCATGGGCCCAAAAGAACCCATAGGTTAGTTTGGACATGTTCAAAAAAAATGCTTAGTTAGATAATGGGGTGGAAACATAGAAACTTTACCCTAGAATCCATGCATGCAAAAAAATAAAATGAAAACCGAGAATTTTTGGAGTTTTAAGGGGGGAAGGAACTTAAAATATATAAAATAATATATTTATTAGTGTAGGACGTCCAAGTGGACCCCACACCATATATTAAAAACATGGGCAGCTAGGGTGCACCACTTTGGGAGGGTGTTTTGGTTTTTAAAAATTCATTTTAAACAAAACTCTATCTTTTAAGTGTTTTAATAATTATAAACACCTATTTATCTTAGATAAATACTACATATCTAAATAAGTAATTATCCATTTTTTAAAAAGTGACTGAAAATTAGTATTTATCTTGAAATAAGGGTTTTTATAGTTTTAGGAAACCTAATTCCTACAAAATATGCGGCGCACAAGGCTTCCCCTTGTGCCCACGTTTTTGCCATGTGGGGCTCACCACTTGGTCACCCTTTATCCTATGTTTCCTAGTTAAACCCAACCACCTCTTCACATTTCATTTCCGGTTTCATTTCTAGTTTCATTTTTCATTTCATTTCTCCTTATTTTCATTTCTCATTTTCATTTTCATTTCTAATGAAACCCTAATGTTTTAAAATGAACTTAGGCTAATAGTTTATTCCATAATTTCCATTTCTAAGTTTCTTAATTCGATGGTTTAGAGTGCCTACTAACATTTCTAGCTCCGAAATGTTCATTTCTAGGTAACTCATGGCATTTCTATATTTTAGAAATTACAAGAAATGATTAGTGTTTAAGGTTATTCTAAGTTGTATGTTGACTCCTACCATGAATGTAGGTCAACACAACCCTAATTTTCCTTTCATTTCTCTGGTTTTCCAAACCAAAGGTTCATTTCTAAGGTTTTATGGCTCATTTCTAAAGGATAACCCCTAATCTCTCTCTCAAAGAGATTTTGAAAACATTTAGCTTAGTTTTAGAAACATTTTGAAAACATTTAGAAGACAGTTATGAAAAACTCAGTTTGCAAATCATTTTGACCTCATACACTTATACACAGTCCATGTATATAATCTAATGCATTGTGGACGCTTTTGGCAAAGCTTATTTTTCCGATACTCATAGGTTTCTCTCCTTAGGTTTACACCCTTCTAACACTTATTGGCTACTTTAGGTCCATGGGCCTTAAGCCCATACTTAAGTCTATATGGAAAAATCTCGGGTGTTATAGGAAGAGAGAAAGGGGGAGAAAGAGAATAAGGCTAGGGCTAGGGAGGCAGGAATACTTCGAGTTCTCTTGAAGGTTTGATCGTAAAAGGATCGTGTGCGTGAGGGAAGAGATTGTAGGCTTCAAGTGCAGGGTTTCTCTTCTTCTTCCTTGCATATCGGAGGCATTCTCAACTCAAGGCACGTAGTAACTTGCTGTTTTGGTATAAACTTAGGTTTTCTATGTTGTTTCGATGCTTACGTAATGAATGCTTATATGAAACCTGGTTTATATGTTGATTACATGATTTCTTAATGATTGAATACATGTAATCCATAATCGTATGATGTGTGTATATTTTTCCAATGGTTTAAATGCATGAAATCTATGTATATATGATGCATATATGTTTCTCTAATGTTAAGAAGGGTGAAAACTATGTTATCATAGATTTTTCAGGTTGAACAAACCCTATAATCACGAGGAAACCCAGAGGGTATCGATACCTACAGAACATATATCGATACTGGCTTGAACCAGCTCGACAAGTGGAGCCAGTATTGATACTAGGCTCAGGTGGCATAGATATCAGGGCAGGTATCGATACTAACCATACCTGAAGTTTCAGTTGAGCCCAGTATCACTGCCAACCATGTTGGTATTGATACCAATAGTATAGGTATCAATACTGGGAGACTCTTTAATAATAAAGCTTGTTAACCTCCAATGTTCATGAAGATGGTAGCTAGCATCATGCTTAGGTGTTACTATGATGAATAACATGCATGCCTATGAGGTTTTGTATTTAAGTGTAATGAATGTATATATAGACTCTTGGTTGGACACCTTCGTGATAATGAACTTGATTTAACATATGTAAGACGTATGTTACCTTTATAAACTTGATGTGTGCTTAAACAACATGTTTGGCTTGTATGCAAACATAGTATAGGTCTTGTGTAGGCCTGGTCCTACCCATTTAAGCGAGGTCTACGGAATCGCCAAGTGAGGTCTACGGAATCACTTGACACGTAAGTAACGCTGTCAGGGTTACAAGTATTTAGGGAATGGATTTTGAGGCTCTTCATCGAATTCACGTGGCACACAGCCAATGCCTCAAGTGAACTGCAAGGACGGGTGAAACGTGGGTAGTAAGTATATAAAATCACTTGTTGCAAGAATCTAAATTTAACTGAAGATCATGAAACACAACAGTTGTGAATCTTGTGAACGTCTTTTCTTTATTGTACTTTGTTATCATGACTTATCTTATGAATTTATATTAATGCACTAATATGAATCACATAGTTAACCCGAATCTAAGTCAAGGGAACTAATGAACTTGCTAGCTAGGTTTCGACCTAGCACCATTAATTTATAGGTCCAGGGCAACTGGCGAATCCTTGGTATAGGCAGCGATTATGTTAGGCAAGAATAAGTCTTCGGAGACTACCTAGAGATCCGTGAAAACGTAGGTTATTCTTTAATCTACATTCAGTTTGGTTGGGACATTATTTAGTCCACCATTCTTTGGGAATATTTAATTATTCATTTGTTAGAACAACTTATCTTGAAGTTAATAAAGTATTATTCAGCTTTATTTTACTTATGTCTTGAATGTGAGTGCAAGCTTCTTGTTTAGCTTGGTGTAGCATGTACACCCTAGAGCTACAGGTTGTTAATGGTTCCGCCAGAATGCCTACTTCTCAATATGTAAGGGCTACAGACCTAAAATGTGATGATGTGGCATTACACCAAGTCAAAAAGGAAATCGAGTTCGAGATAGTGAAGGTGTTAACTTTGTAGTTGCGGAGTTCTGTTTCTTCTTACTTGTGTTTCGGAGATGTTTTCGATTCAAGGCAAGTAATAACTTGCTCCTTTGGTATAGACTTAGGCTTCCTATCTTGTTTATATGTTTTCCCAATGTTTGAATGCATAGAGTCAAAGTTTGCACGAAGTTTTTATGTGAAACAAAACCCAAATTTGCATAGGAGGCTGGAGGTATCGATACCCACTTATTAGGTATCGATACTAGCATGAATCTATTCGACAGATGGAGCCCGTACCTATACTGGGCTTAGGTGGGTGGGTATCGATGCCAGCCACACCTAATGTAGCAGATGAAGCTAGTATCGATACCCACTCAGAGGGTATCGATACCTCACCAAATTAATATCGATACTGGAAGACCTTTAACAGTAAGCTTGTTTTTGGGATATGTTTTGATGATTGTAGAATCATGCTAAAGAGTTATTATAATGAATAACATGCTTGTAATGAGAAAATATGTATGCATGAAAGAGGATTGCATGTTTAAACACTTTACAAAATAGCTATCATGGAAGTAAATGCTTATAAACTTGTGCATATGTATACATCCTCCATAATCTTGATGTGTGGATTGAACAATATATTGGGCTTATAAAAAACCTTTGTGCATGTTATATATAGGCTCGGTCCTACCTTCTAAGCCAGGTTTGTGGAATCGCCAAGTGAGGTTTAAGGAATCACTTGACACGTAGGTAACATCGTCAAGGTTATTAGTGTTTAGGGTAACAGATTTAGAGGTTGTTCACAGAATTTTATAAGGCGCACGGCTAGTATTTAGGTGAACTATAGGTATGGGTGAAACGTGGGTAGTAAGTTAAGGAACACCACTTTCTGCAAGAATCTAAACGTAACCAAAAAACTTAACACACAACAACAGTGAATCTAATGTATCTCTTATCTTTTTTATGGGTTTTGTATCTTTTAATATCTTAGCTTATCTTATACTAATGTATTAATGCGCTCACATATGAAACATATGGTCGACTCGAATCTAAGCCAATGGAACAAGTGAACTTGCAGGCTAGGTTTTGATATAGCAACATTATTTTTCAGGTCCAGGGCAACAAGCTAATCTTCTTTAGCGACAGAGATTCTTTTTACACTTGAATAAATCTTCAGAGAATTCTTGAAGTTTCTTTGAAGACGTAGGACTTTTCTTTAAGTTTTGATCTGTTTGGTTTGGACAATGTTTAGTCTATTGTTCTTTCTGGGTTATTATTTATCCATTTGTTTGAACATCATATCTTTGAGTTAATAAAGTTTACTTCAGCTTTATTTTTACTTCTGTCTTGAATACGAGTGCAAGTTGCTTGTTAAGCTTGGTGTAGTGCGAACATCCAAGAGCTAAAGGTAATTAATGGTTCCGTCGGAATGCCTAATTATCACTGAGTAAGGACTGCAGACCTGAAATGTGAGGGTGGGGCTTTACAATAACACACTCAATATAATAACTAAAAAAAATCATACACCGTATGTTAAAACCATAAACCATTTACTGTATTTATTTAAATAGACACTATTTATATGTTTTCTTTTAAAATCCACACAGGGCTGGTCAAAATCAAGAGAACCATCGACCAATATAGTTGACAACTCACCAGTCCAGGCAGCCAAGTAGCCCTCAAACTCTTCATACCTATTTATATATAAATAGATATTCTTATTCAAACAAGGAGTAGGGCAGGTCGTGGGTTGAAATGCTTGATGCCTCCTGCTTTCAAGTTATTGGCCAGTTCACATTAAACGAACTATTTATCCATAAACCAAAATAAGGTATATCTACACAAAAAAAACTTATGGGCCAGGAAGAAAACTATTTACCCTTCAATGACTCCATTCCAACTAATGTTACATTGCATAAACACACCCACAACTAGTAGCATCATAATAAAACAGCATATTCAACATATATATTCATGTAATTCGTAAGGGAATAGCTTATTAGATTAATAAAAATTAAAATACAGACAAAAATTATGTTTCCCTAATTTGTCTAGGTTCACAACACAACAAACAGTGTATGTAAAATCACAATCCTAACACTACATAAATTAGGAAGCAAAGATCACTTGCCTTTCTTAATTAAGGGGGCCTATTACAGAAATCGTAAGCTTTGAATTTGGAGTTCTCCACTTCAAATCTGGCCCTAGAAGGAGAATGACATCTAAACAAAAATTAGTAGGGAAACCTATGTAAAAGAAGTCAAAGATAAGTGAGTACACACCCACCATTATTATAACCAGTGTCGAGCTCCAACTGGCTGCAGAACTCTATCCCCCAACGATTCTCTCTGCCTTAGATCACGTCTCTTCTTTCTCTCCCAACTCTCGTTTCTCTCCTCTCCACTAATTCTATTCATTTAATTTTTTTAGTTAAAGAAACTCTACCCTAGCCAATTTATAACAGCAAAGAGAAGTTTAAGCAACTAAAACTTGTCTCTTAAAATATGATCCCCACTTAAAAAATAAACTACCAATACTAACTATTAATTCTTAAAAGTATGTCTCCCACACACCCCTAATAAACTTATAAGGGCCCCAACCTCAAGTTTAGGCCCCACACACCAATACATAATAACCAAAAATGAAATTTTATAAAGAAGATTTTATATTAAAAGAATTGGGGTATTACAGACTATAACCTCGCGTGAACATAAAAAAGCACAATCTAAAATATCACATTACAAACTCTAGCAATGGCCCTTTCCCTAGTTGTCGTTCTTCATAAAAAACTAGCAATATCGTCGTGCCGACGGCACGGCTCAATTCGTCTACGCACTTCACACACATCCCTACCACCACCATCACCGAATCCACTCCATGTAAATCAGATGTAACTAAATAACTATAGCCACGGAACACATCCGATATTTTGAAAAAGCAAATAAGGTTATTTTAGTCATTTATATAATAAAGTTGTTAAAGGATATAAGAGAAAGAATAAGGGCAAACTTGTCTGAAAGAGAATTAAAGGTTATAAGGGCAAACTTATCCTTTATTCAAGAAAAATCAGGTTATTTTGGTCATTTACATAATAAAGTTGTTAAAGGTTATAGGGATATCGTTGGAATATCGAAAAGACATAAGGTTATTTTGGTCATTTAATATAATAAATAGGGGTATTGGTGGAATATCGAAAAAGAAATAAGGTTATTTTGGTCATTTAATATTAGGGGGGTCATTTTAACCCACGCCCCAGAGAACGGGTTTTGTTGACCCCACCCACTGTTTGTCCTCGTTAGCCAACTTATGTGTCGTTCTCCTTTATTATATAGATAATTAATGAAATTAAGGTCAACATGCACATTGTGCTGGTTAATCAATTAGTTACACTTCCAAGCAAAAATAATGAATTAGTTATATTTGAGCTAACTTTACTATTTTTAATGTATTACAATTGGTTTGCTTGATAATTAATTTAACATGCAGCAACGTAGACAGATATTTATGATAATTATATTAATGTGACGTCTAAAATTTATTTATCTATTAATTATACATAGTATTAATATAATTAAAAAAGAAAAAGAAGAATAACATTAATCAATGTATTATACTTAACGGTAAATTGAATAGAAATGCTAAAAAAGCATAAGATCGTGACCAATTAAAACGAATATAATTCTTATAATAAAATTTATGTTCATTAATTTTATATTCATTTAAAATATTAATGATGTATTTTTTTGATCTACTCTACGAACTGACCGCCTTATAAGTAAACAGAATCTCCAACTAAGAATAACATCTAGTGCTATCTCCCTGTTCGATTTTCTCTAATTTTTTCTTTCTTCCTTTGTTTCAAAGAAAGGTAAGCGTGAGTATACTTTTATATATTGTATAAGGAATAAACTTAGGATATATTTATTTCATTCTATTTCTTTATTATGTGTATATGTTTTTGCAACAATAAATTTTGCAATAGTAATTTATTAGACTATTGCAAAGTGTCGTCTACAATAAGTTTTGTGTTGTAGATTGTTGTTTAGTGAAAATAATTAGAAATTTAAATCGATGTTAATACAGCCTACAAAAGCATCTGGTAATCATAATAGGATATACCATATTGATTGGACAAACAAAAAGCGACACTAAGTTAATTTGGTCGAAAACTCGCTGTTGCCAAAATAAAAAACATTCTTAGGTTAAAAGGTAGAACTGTCACATTTATATGTCTATCTAGTTTTGATTAATTTTTTTATGTATTAACTTATTAATTGTGTTTTGTGATGCTTGTAGGATATTTAAAAAATAAAAACTTAACGAATTAAGATGAGTTGTGGTCGTACATCATCATCAGTAATTGTGTCGAATAAGAAGAAGATGATAATAATAATCATAATGATTGTGGTGGTGAATCTAGTGATTTTGTCCAACATGAGAGTAATAGCGGCGATTCATTCTGGAACAATTATAAAGCCACAATGAAGACTCCTAACTATATTTTTGAAATGTGTTTCAATAAATGTTACAAGCTATGTATGACTGCTGAACCACATTTGCCAGAAAATTGTGAACGCATTGCCTTACATTCTGCCCGCTTAAACTGTAGGCAAGATTCTGGACCGTTTTAGACTTACTATTGGGCAACCAGCTTCAGATGCGATTTATCTCATCGTAACGGTTTTATGTTTATCATAATTTGGGTTAGGTATCATATTATTCTATCCTATATACATCACTAATATATGTCAGATATATATAATAAATAAAGAATGTTTGTGCCACTAAACTATGAAATTATTGTAATAAATATTTCTACAATTTATCGATTATTTGTTACAAAAAGTAATAAATATAGATGAAATATAACTAAAAGTAGGGGTGTCAATGGGACGGTTCCGGATCGGATCCTAAAGGTTTCAAATCTGGTCCCGTTAATATGAAGGAGGTTCCGGATCCTACCGGTTCCGATTCCGGAACCTTAATTGGAGAAGCTGAGGAGTATTGGGTGAGACTTGCCACTTGCCTGCTAGTTAAGGAAGCAGATCGATGGTGGGGAACAATCGGCTACAACCACGATGTGAAGGTTATGGCATGGACGGACCTTGAAGCATTATTCTATAAAAGTGTTTTCCTGAGATTGCATGAGCGCAGGAAGGTGTGGATTTCATCGAATTAACACAAGACGAGATGACTGTAAGTCGGTTCGTGAAGAAATTTACTGAATTACTACGATATGCACCACACGTGAGGACCACTAGACTACTGGAAGCACAGAAGTTCCACGGATGGACAATGGGATCACAAAGGACCAATGCTTCGTCAAAACAGTACATGCCACCTTAGCAGGGCCATCCTCGTGTGCATGGACATGTCAAACATATGACACCACTGGAAGTGAAAGAATAGAACGACGTCGTTTAAGGAAGAATTTCGGCCCAGCCTAGAGTTCTTGGACTAAGAAATTGTGGATTCGGGTGCTACATACTCATATGTGGTTATGCATTTTGCTCCCTTACTTAGGTTTGAAGCCACATCTCGTTGTTATATCCTACTTATTGTATCTTCTATAGAGAGAACTGTTACTTTGGAGGGTGTGTGTAGGGACTGCCTTACATATCCTATTGATCGAGAACTGACAATAGATCTCACTTTAATGAATGCGTAGAATATTGTGTCATACTCGAAGTGGGCTGGTTGTCCTTCTAGTATGTCACTTTGGATTGTCTGAGAATAAGGTTACCCTATTTTCACCTGATAGACAAAGATGTAGGTCCGGGGAGATAGGAAAAAGAATATTGATTCATTACTACCAGGTGTAGTAAAGCGTAAGTTCACTAATAAACATAGTGCTTTGTTAGCATTCCTGGAGGAGAGTGAAGCTGTAAACCATCAGGAAGGAGATATTCCCATTGTACATGAGTATATAGATGTGTTCCCTGAGGAATTGCCTGGCTTACCTCCCCAGAGAGAGATAGAATTCATAATCAATTTGCAACCAAGAACAAAGAAAATTTTTATTCCACCATATTGGATAGCACCGCAGGAGTTTAAGGAACTGGAAAAGCAATTGAGAGAATTGCAACAACTTAGTTTTATTCGACCAAATGCGTCACTATAGGGGGCACCAGTGTTGTTTGTACGAAAGAAGGTTGGGTCGATGAGACCTACGCATCGATTGTTAACAACTTAAAAAGGTCAAGATCAAGAACGGATACCCGCTTCCCAGGATAGACGACCTTTTTATTCAAATAGAGGGGGCCGGTGTTTCTTTAAGATCAACTTGCAGTTTGGTTACTATCAACTTAGGATAAGGGAGAAAGATATCGAGGAAACGACCTTTCGAATTCAATATGGGCACTTTGAAATTCTCATAATTCCTTTCGGACTGATAAATGCACCAGTAGTGAAAGTCAATATACGCCCTATGATTTAGTTGGATTTAACCGTATGCCAATGTAACTATGGTTAGGGATCACGCTATCACCAAATTAAAATTTCAGTGGTGATTATAAGTGGAATAAAAATCTCAAACAGGAGTATCGACTTATTCGATTCCTAATATGCGAAATTAAGAGCAAGAATCGAGTATTTCAATCTCTAAATAAATATAGAAATATGCACAAGAGATTTTGTTAACGAGGAAAACTCAAATTGGAAAAAACTCCGGGACCTAGTCCAGCAAAAATCTATTAAGAGTTACTGAAAATATACAACACGATTTACCACTCGATGGACATGCTTTACGACTCCTTTTACGCTCCGATCAGCTACGGTGTACAGTTCTTCCATAAATTCGAACTCAACGAATTTGCCTCTTAGTTGATTATCAATTCTCACGCATACAAGTTGGAGTCCACCAAGCCAACGTGAATGAGCTGCGCATACAATCCGAATCCACAAACCAACGCCTCCTACAAAATGATGCGTCTCCAACTTGAACTCCATAAGTCCTGCACCTTAAAAAAGGTACTCGAATCTTATGAGCACATCACCATGAACTTGACACCTCAAGCTCAATCACCCGAATTCTACTGGAATACCTAAACAATGCATAAAGGCTTTTGTTGGGAAGGATTTATTTTGGCTTCAACTCACACCTAAGTTCATTCTAAACACATAAGATGTAATCTCTATGAACAAGTGTTAGAATAAACTTACTCTCAAAAGAATTAAGTTCTCTATCATGAAGACTTTGAACTTTCTCTCTTTAGAACTTGGAACCCATAGAATTTGAGTTAAAGCACCTCTAAGGTTGTAGTAACAAGTTTGAAAACTTAAGGATATAAATGTAGTTCTCCCATAACTTGTAAAGAGTTGATTGATCCAAAAAATGGATAATTAAAATAGTTCTAACTCACTCTATTTATAATGGTAATTTTAGATCTAGATCTAGAGCATCCCATGTGATGAATATTCTAATATTTTTTTAGACCTAAATCTAGAATAGACCAAGATTAGTGAGTGGTGTTTCTAGATCAAGAGCATCCATTATGGTGGTGTTTAGAACACAACATGTGGTGTTTAGAACACATGAACACCCAAAGACGATTTTCTCTTTTGGATTAAGAACTTTTTTTCACTTTAAGTGATATTTAGAACACAACATGTGGTGTTTCTTTTCTACATCGATCACCCCATGTGAGTGATGTGTAGATCTATATCAAAACACTCATGTATGGTGGTGTTTCTTTTAAAATTACATCAACCAATGGCTAATAAGTGATGTTTTTATCTTTTGAATTTAGAACTATATTCCACCATAAGTGATAATTTAGAACACACCATGTGGTGTTTCTTTTCTACATCGCCCCATGTAAGTGATGTTTTATATGTGTAGATCTAGATCTATATCACTTATATTAATGTTTAAAAGTTCATAATATATGGTGAACTTAAAACATTTATAAAAGGTTTTTAGAATCATTCAAAATAGGTTTAAAAGCTGTAAAAACCGTTTAGTATACTTTGGTTTGGAAACCAACATGCTTGGTTTCGAAACCAAAACTCATCTGGAGTCAAAATAGCAGTTTAGTAACTTTGGTTTCGAAACCAAAAACCATATGAGATTATTTTTCAGCTTTGATTTCGAAACCAAAATATTGGTTTTCCTTAAAAGCGTGGTTTTCTGACAGCATTCGTCCAAACACTAATTTTAAGAGGTTTTGACATCTTTTACCATTTTGTACTTTCTCATATGATTCAATATGAACTAACTGTTGGGGTTTATGCCCTAAAATAATTTAAATTGACAACATTGATAAATTATATTTATTAATAAGCATGATATTATATTATTACTTTATTCATAAGATGATGTTGTAAGTAAATTATTTGTATGAAGTGTTCATACATGGAGAGATGTAATTTACTGGTTCCTCATATTCTTGTATAGTTCATAGTCAGTGATGAATCTGAACAATTCATCTGATAAGACTATAACACACTAGACTTCTATATTATAGGGTGATGTATCTCCATCA